>ML111964.1:0-37927 GCA_003697995.1 Taxidea taxus jeffersonii | reverse complement strand
TTTCTTTCTTTCTTTCTTTCTTTCTTTCTTTCTTTCTTTCTTTCTTTGTTAGAGAGAGAGAGCGATCGAGCACAGGCAGACAGAGTGGCAGACAGAGGCAGAGGGAGAAGCAGGCTCCCTGCCAAGCAAGGAGCCTGATGTGGGACTCAATCCCAGGACGCTGGGGATCATGACCTGAGCCGAAGGCAGCTGCTTAACCAACTGAGCCACCCAGGCGTCCCTGTCACTTCTTCTTTTCTGATTTGGATGTCTTTATTTATTTTTCTTACCTAATTGCTTTGGCTAAGACTTCCCCTGCTATGTTGATCAGGAGTGATGAGAGTGGGCAACCATTTCTTCTCTCTTATCTTAGAGGAAAAGCTTTCAACCTTTAACCATTGAGTATGATATTTGCTGTCAGTTTTTCATATGTAGCTTTTAATATGTTGAGGTATGTTTCTTATGCACCAAATTTATTGAATTTTTTATATGAAAGGATGTTATATTTTATCAAATGCTTCTCTGCATTTATTGACATAATCACATTTTTATCTTTCATTCTATTAGTGTGGTGTATTACACTTAATAATTTGCATATGTTAAAGTATCTTTGCATCCCAGAGTATCCTACTTGGTCATGGTTGTGATCCTTTTAATGTACACTTGGATTAGATTTGCTTATATTTTGCTGAGAAATTTTTCATCCATATTAATTGGAGGTCTGTAGTTTTCTTCTTGTAGAGTCCTTTTCCAGCTTTGGTTCTCATAAAATGAGTTTGGGAGTATTCTCTCCTTTAGTTTTTGAAAGAGTTTAAGAAGGATTGGTGTTCTTCTTTAAATGTTTGGTCGAATTCATCAGTGAAAAATTCTGGTCCTGGGCTTTTTTTCATTGCAAGGTTTTGGATTGCCGATCCAGTCTCCTTGTTATTGGTCTGTTCAGATTTTCTGTTTCTTCATTATTAAGTCTTGGTAGGTTGTATGTTTTTAGGAATTTATCTATTCTAGGTTATTCCATTTGTTAGCATTTTATTGTTAATAGTAGTCTAAAGCTCCTTTGAGTTTCTTTGGTACCAGCTTTAATTTCTTTTCTTTCATTTATGATTTTATTTATTTGATCGTCTCTTTATCTTAGTATAGCTAAAGATTTATTAACTTTGTCTTCTCAAAATACCAGCTTTCATTAATATTTCCTGTAGTTTCATTGTTTTGTGCTCTGTTATTTCCTTTCTTCTGCTAACTTTGTTCTTAGTTTGTTCTCTGTTTCCTTGAGGTGTAAAGTTAGGTTGTTTATATGAGGTGTTTCTTTTATCTTGATGTAGGTGTCTATTGCTGTAAAGTTCCCTCTTAGGTTTTGATAAGTTATATTTCCATTTTCATTTGTTTCAAGCTATTTTTAAATTTCCCTTTTGATATCTTCTTTGACCCATTGTTTGTTTGGGAGTGTGTTGTTTACTTTCTACGTATTTATTATTTTCCTAGCTTTTCTCCTGTTATTGATTTTTAGTTTCATATCATTGTGGTCAGAAAAGACACTTAGTGTGATTTCAGGGTTTTTGTGACCTATCATGATGATTTACTCCGGAGAACATTTCATGTGCACTTGAAAAAAAAAGTGTATTCTGCTGCTGTTGGATGTAATATTCTGTGTATGTCTGTTTGGTCCTTTTTGTGTAAAATGTGGTTCAAGTCCAGTGTTTATTCCTTACTGAGTTTCTGAAGGAATGCTTTGCTCATTGTTCAGATTAAGGTATTAAAGCATTCTACAGTTATTCTATTGTTGCCTGTTTCTTCTTCATATCTGTTAGTATTTGCTTAATGTATTTTGGTGCTCTGAGGTTGGGTGCCTGTATGTTTACAGTTATCTTGTTAATGGATTGATCCCTTTATCATTTGTAATTACCTTGTTTGTCTCTTTTTAAAGTCTTTGGATTATAATCTAATCCAAATTATCTAATTTGGATTAATTATCCAATAATTAATCTAATGATAATCTAATAATTATCTAATCCAAATATAATCTATAATATAATATAATTATAATTATAATATAATTTGGATTATAATCTATTCTATCTAATATAAATATAACTATCCTTGCTCTCTTTTGGTTTCCATTTGTATGGAATTTCTTTTTCCATCCCTTCACTTTGAGCCTCTATGCATCCTTGAAGCTGAAATGAGTCTTTTGCAGACTGGGTATATAGCTGGATTTTGTTTTTTTATCCATGTGGTCATTCTTTGTCTTTTGATTGGAGAATTTAGTACATTTATACCTAGAGTGATTGTTGATATTTGGAAAGTTACTGATGTCATCTTATTAATTGTATGGACTAAAACATTAAAGAGGAGGGAACACTCTCAAACTTAATCTATGAGACCAGCATTACACTGATACCAAAACCAGGGAAGGACTTTATAAAAAAGAAAATTAGAGAATATCCCTGATGAATATGCAGAAAATCTCAACAACAAAATATAAGCAAATCTTAAAGGGCTTATTCCCTAATAAAATATTTTATTATTCCTTGAGTGTAGATTTAGAACACATATACACCAGTACACACAAATGCATTCACCACATAGACCATTTGCTAGGTATTTTAAAGTTAATTACTGACATTGTGATATAGTTATATAGAGACTGACTAATCTATTATTTATCATCCTTTAAGGGAAGTTACATTTGGTTTTCATCTCATTTTTGTTGAGATTTCCAATAACATTTGTATATGGAGAACCACTGCCTCAGAGCCGATGTCATGCCTGGTCTGCTTCATTTAAAGTGGAAATAAGGAGCGCCTGGGTGGCTCAGTGGGTTAAAGCCTCTGCTTTCGGCTCAGGTCATGGTCCCAGGGTCCTGGGATCGAGCCCCGCGTCGGGCTCTCTGCTCAGTGGGGAGCCTGCTTCCCTTCCTCTCTCTCTGCCTGTCTCTCGACCTACTTGTGATCTCTGTCCATCAAATAAATAAATAAAATCTTAAAAAAAAAACAACCTACTAAAGTGGAAATAATAAATTATGTAAATGGTTCTTTTGATGACCACTTATCTTAACTGGTATACAATATTCTATCAGTACAACAGTTATGGACATTGGGGAGGGTATGTGCTATTGTGAACACTGTGATTTGTGTAAGACTGATGAATCACAGACCTGTATCCCTGAAACAAATAATATATTATATGTTAATTAAAAAAACAAAAACCATATATCAGTAGAGCAATTATCTTTAAAGTGATAATCTGTAGTCAGGTAAGAAATTTTAAGTTAGTTGAGCAATTAGTACTAGTCTAGTAAGTGAAAATGAGCATACATATGCTACCTGAATTGTATTAATGTGCAAAGATATAACAGACTTAATTTAAATATTTGAAACTCCTGTGTTTAGAGAATGAAGCAAATAAAAAATTACTTTGTGCTTTCAAAGCGTAAACCCTGAGAGAATGCTGTTTCTGGTATATGCCTCTCTGCATGTATAAATGTATGTATATTCATACTCTCCTCCTTTCCCCTGAGTTTTCTCTGTCTGTTGACCATTTTTCAGGACCTTTGTCCATAAGCTTCTTCCTAAAGACTTTCCTCAGTTTCCTTCCTGCATAAAATTATTTCTTGTAGTGCTTGTTTTTAACCAGACATTGTATTAAAAACATTTATGGACTTGGGGTGCCTGGGTGGTTTAGTCATTTGGGCATCTGACTTCTGATTTCAGCTGAGGTCTTTATCTCAGGAACCTGAGATTGAGCCCCACACTGGGCTGTGCATTCAGCATGGAGTCTACTTAACTGTCTCCCTCTGCTCCTCCTTCTCCTCCTCTTCTTCTCTCTCTCTCTCTTTCTCTCTCTCTCTCAAATAAATGTTAAAAAATTTATGGACTTGTTTTATCTTAACCTCCTTAGTGCTATCTACCTTGAAAGTAGGGGCTAGTTCATTCATCTTTGTATCCTCCACAGTATTAAATATAGTGCCTTCTACAGAGTAAGTTTTGAGTATGTTTTTAGGAATGTGTTTACTTAGAGTTTTAATACTAAAATATTCCAGAGAAATTCATTGTAAGGACATTTCTTTTTTCATCTTAACTGATCAGTCTGATTGGTTTTTATTTACTTGCTTTTTAAATGTTTATTTTTATTTTTATTTTTTTTTTGGCTATTGAATCCCGCTGCTTCAAGGGAAGGTTCTTGGAATTAATTTGGGAAGCACCCTAACATATTTGGACTTTAAGGAAAGAAAACTATATCCGTATCTTTACATCAAAGTGTAAAAATTGGCAAGAACCAGTGGTTAGTGTAGGAGGATAGATGTTTAAAGGGCATGCCATATGGGTTGGTATTGTACCTCTCTTCTCTTTACTGAATTCCATTTCCCCCTCCACAAATATCCAATCACTAGGAAAGAAGCAGACTAGGAGACATTTCTTTGACTTTAACTGCTAAGGTTATTAATGATGCTTAAAACTTTGTAAGACCATGATTTGCTCTTGTAGTTGATGAGTTTTTTGTAACTTTAGAAATGAGAAACAGGATGGTTTACATGTTATATTTAGTGTAAAGGAAACCTTGAAAATAGTTTTGTAGTCTTTATTTGTATTCTTTATCTGACCAAATTTTTTTTCTTCTTGATGTAAAAAAATTGGAAGAGTGATGCTGTAATGTTTTATAACTATACTTCTGTTTTCATGGAACCACCCCAAAGCAGTGGTTTTCAAAGTGTGGTCATCTTTTTTATTTATTTTTTAATTCAAGCATAATTAAAATGCAGTGTTATATTATTTTAAGCGTATAATATAGTTACTCAGCAATTCTGTACATTACTCAGTCCCCTTAGCCTATTTCACCCATTCCTCCCCCACCCCCGACCTATTTCTGGCAAAATGTGGTCATTTGAGTGTAGCATAAACATTCTTCTTACAAATCCAGGTGCTCAGGCCCTACTCCTAGGCCTGTTGAATCATAAACTCTGGAGATGTGGCTCACTAATTTATTTTAACAAACTGTCGAAATGGATCTGATGTGTACCTTTAATATGTAGAGTTAATAAGATGGCATTAGTAAGTCCTTGCTTACTAATAATTACTCTCAGTTTAAATATATTGAATTCTCCAATCAAAAGATGGAGTGACTAGATGGATAAAAAAATAAAACCCAACTATATACAAGAGACCACTTCAGCTTTACAGATACATGAAGGCTCAAAGTAGAGGGATGGTAAAAGATTAAGAACTTCTGCCCTAATAGATATAAAAATTTGATATTAAAAGTCCTGACAGAGAAAATTCATAACAGAAAAAGAAATAGTTAACTACCAGCAAATCATCTTTGGGAGTTTATCATAACCAGTTAGTCTCAGACACCCGGCAGTTTACTAATGAAATAAATATTCACATCTTGTTTCCTCTTAAGTGTAGAACTTCATCCAATATGATGGAAGTGAAGTTTATATTAATTCAAAAGTACTTATTGGGAGCCTTTCATTTTAGGAAGATTGCTGCTTTTGCAGGATTTACATTGACTCACTCATGCAGCCAAAGCTTTTATTAACAGCAGAAGCCTTGAAAGGAGAGTGTGAATAAAATACTGCCATTCTTGTCTGTGTCAAACAATATAAACCAGCATGTGTAAATTTCCGTTTATCTGTTCTCGCCTTGTTTTCCAATTAAAGCCTACCAGGATTGTTTTTCATAATTCTTCTATGTGTGATATATGAGTTGGTATGTTTTATTATTGATAGATGTCAAACCTTTTTGTCTCTTTTGTTCTACCCATTTTCCTTCCTTGAATGATTCCATTATTGCCAAATCAACAATGAGATTTTTATTTATGAGTTCTTTGTTCTCTGACAGGACTTTTGCATATTTACAGAAAAATTTGGTTACAGAAAGGAAGGTATTGACATTTGGACAGATTTTTATTTTCTCAATCTTGGGAGGGAACAGTTTATTTTGTCCATTATATCTGACTGAGACCATTGGAATCTTGTTGTGATAACTAAAAGTCATGGTACTGAATTTGCCTTTGAGATGTAGAAAATAGAATCATGTACTTGAGTGCACTTTGCTCCACAGAGTGATAGCTTAAAAGGAGCATAATATCAGAATGGTCAGTTTAACCAGATTTTTTTTTTCTTCCATCCAATTAAAGTAATATTTAAAGTCGTGAGTATCCATTTTGGTTGTATATCCATATTTTATTCATGATAAACACCTATGATTTCTTTCATTTTAAATTTATGTGTCCTCCCTCCCCCCAGAAATTTTATGCTATTCTGAAATATTTTGATATAAAATGTACTTCATTATTTTTTGATAGATTTACAGTGATGTTGGTATTTCATGGTCTCTGCTTCCTTCACTAACTTTTATTCTCAGTATTCCTAGTTTGCATTCTAAACGTCTGCTTTATTGAGCATTTTATAGTTCTTGAAAAACTCTATGCTTCCTGCCTCTGTTCTCTTTGCACATTTTACTGTTTTGCTGATTCAGCCCCCACACCCATCTCTCCTAAGCATTTTTAGTGGGTCCTACTGGTGTTGTCTCAGAATCCTTTTCTCATCCCACTCATCTGGATTCAGTGCCCTTTCTGTGTTTCAGTGTGTTCTCCTAGCACTTGTGGCTAACACCAGTCATTTTACTTACCACAGTGTAATAACTTTTTATACAGTTGTCTCTTTGACTGAGTCTTAAGTATCTTGAGGGAATGAACCGTATCTTATTCATCTTTACATTATAGTGCCTTGCTCAGAGGCTGGTATCTTTAATAAAATGTCCAACAGATGAATAAATGAATGAACAAATGAATGAAACTGATTGATTTGGGGAGCATTTGTGTCTGACTGAAAATCAAAATCATTCTTGTATTTTCAGCTGATAACTGTCATCTTAGACATGATGATGCATGCCTATTATATCTTTGATTCCCAATATTAAGGTGATATTTTCTATAAATCATACAATAGACATTTATTTGCAGATTTAGTAATTTTATGATTGAAGGTTAGATGCCATCTTTTTTTTTTAAAGGTTTTGTTGATCTACCTTTTACCCCAATGGTCAAAGTATTCCTTTTGCATATTTGGACCACATTTGGGGTTCTAGGTTCCATTGTATTGTGGATGTGCATGTGTGTGTGTGTGTGTGTGTGTGTGTGTGTGAGTGTGTGATCTAGATTTAGAATTCTTTTCAGTGGTTATATAGTCATTGTTCTGAAATTTAGTATTCTCATGTCATTGTGGAAGATAATAGCCATAATACATTTTTGTAGGTCAGGTAACTATGATAGGCGTCACTGTGATAAAATATAAAAACATACACTGCTATTCATAACCATCTGAAAGACCTAATAAACCTCTGATAAATGAATTATAAGCTAGACAACATAATTGATATTAAATTTATTTGGATTGCTGAACATCATAAGCATAAAAAGAGAAAGGAGAACTCTGAGTTAAATCTACATAACTGTTTTTAGTGATTAGTTGGTATATAGAGATCATTGGTGCTTTCCAACCCCTTGTTTAGATACCTAGGACCTCATCTTTGTTGTATAGAGTAGGCAGATTTTTTTTTTTTTAAGATTTTATTTATTTATTTGTCAGAGAGAGAGAGAGAGAGAGAGAGAGAGGGAGTGAGCACAGGCAGACAGAGTGGCAGGCAGAGGCAGAGGGAGAAGCAGGCTCTCTGCTGAGCAAGGAGCCTGATGTGGGACTCGATCCCAGGGCGCTGGGGTCATGACCTGAGCCAAAGGCAGCTGCTTAACCAACTGAGCCACCCAGGCGTCCCGAGTAGGCAGATTTTTAAGAAAATAGTGTTTCACGTTTATTTTCTTTGAACTTTTTAAATTAGATCTGAATTAGGCAGCCAAGAATCTTTATTTATTAATACCAAACCTTAAAGCTCCTTGTTCAGGGGCGCCTGGGTGGCTCAGTGGGTTAAAGCCTCTGCTTTCGGCTCAGGTCATGATCCCGGATTCCTGGGATGGAGCCCCGCATCGGGCTCTCTGGGCTGTGCTCAGCAGGGAGCCTGCTTCCTCCTCTCTCTCTGCCTGCCTTTCTGCCTGCTTGTGATCTCTGTCTCTCAAAAAAAAAACAAACAACAAAAACAACTCCTTGTTCAAAAGATTAAAGAAAGTAAATTGCTATCTATTGTGGTTGCTATTTGCTTATTAGGAACATTAAAAACTGGAACAAAGATGGAAAGATGGTAAGTTGAGGTAGTGACAATTAATGAAGTAGAGGAAGTAAGTCAAGATATTGAAGACCTGTAAATTGGGCCCACATGCTAATATCTTGCTGGGTCCTGTGCCCAGAATTTAGGTTCTTTCACATATATTAGCTTTAATTTCAGATGAAAAGTATAGTTTATTTTACTTTAGGATGTTCGTTTACATCTTCTCAACACTTAATTCTTCAGTTTGTGTATGTTTGCCTTGGGCATACTGGTTTGTCAGACTTCATTCAGTGATTCATCCTTGCATTCATTCAGGCTTTGTAGTCTGAGAAATCTGAAATTGTGTTCCATCTCTGTTATTTAGTTATTAGCTAGGTGAGTTACTTATCCTTTCTGACCCTTAGTTTCTTCGTTGATAAACCAGGAAATGAAACTTGTTGGTCAGAGTTTTTTTGTTTGTTTGTTTGTTTGTTTGTTTTTATTTCAGTTCATAGAAATAAACTTAACCATCAGACAGAATTATTTTGTAAGAATACATGGGCAGGATGAAAATCAAGACCTTATAAGAGTCTAGAAACAGAATTAGTAAGCTGGTAGAAACCTAGACCGTTAATTTCTGTTTCTCTCTTTTTTTTTTTTTTAAGATTTTATTTATTTATTTGACAGACAAAGATCACAGGTAGGCAGAGAGGCAGGCAGAGAGAGAGGAAGGGAAGCAGGCTCCCTGCTGAGCAGAGAGCCCGATGCGGGGCCAGGACCCTGAGATCATGACCTGAGCGAAGGCAGAGGCCTTAACCCACTGAGCCACCCAGGCGCCCCTCTGTTTCTCTCTTACTGTTAGCTTTTATCTCTCTGTCTCATCTGTCTGTGTCATCTCTTTGTCTTCCTTTTTTATTCTTTCTTTCTCTCTCATCTCATTTCTGATTCTCTTTGTATATCTACCTCATTCTTTTCTCTCCCTCTTTCTGCAGATCACTTTTCACTGCTTTAGTGTGCACATGGCAAAACACGGGAGCCCCACAGCTCCTCGATTTACATAACTTCAGTTTGAGAGACAAGCTGAAACTACATAGTAGATCTCAGTTTATATTTTAAATTTCCAGAAGAAAGAAACCAATTGGCCCAGTTGTCTCAGCATCCTGCCCATCAACTTCGGGGAGATGAAGGAGGGTCACATAATACAAGCATGGCTACTCTTTAGGTAGTGGCAGTGGTTAGTGCTGAAAGAACATTGCTGGTGGCTGTCCACTTACTGCCTTTCTTGTTAGGACTGCTGTGATTATTATATTAAATAACACATGAGTATCTATGAGCTGAATTGGTAGAGAAAACTTTATATTACCATAATGGGGATGCCTCTCAAATATTAACTGCTTCATTTAATATTCCTGGGCAAAAGGAGCAGTTATCACTCACACTTTATAGGTGGTCACAGAAATGGTAAGCAGGCTGCTTACTATCACAGAGTGAAGTAGTTTTAGACTTAGAATCTAGGCATGTAAGTTACCGCTTTCTCTTTATCAAAGTGCACTTATTAAATTCCTAATAGCATATGAGGCTATGCCAAGAAAATTAATTTGGCCTTCCCCTGATCATGAGAAGCATATAATTAAGACATGCATTAGACATTGCAGATAATCAATAAGAGAGATTAGTCAGTTATGAAAGGGCTAGTGATGCATTTAATGCAATTTTAGGGTACATACATATAGCCTAGAATATAGTAGTCACATTATAGACAATATTGGGATAGATACTGAATTGAAGTACGGCCATGGGAATTACACATCTCATCTTAGTAGGGTAAGGAGTGTCATTGATACAGTATACCCTGGGCTGTAGTGTGAAACCTTCTTTAATAATGTTACTATATATATATATGTATATATATACATATATATATATACATATACACACACACACACACATATATTTTTGTAGATATGTATCAGATTCAAAACTTGAATGATTGTTTACAGTTGTAAAAACTGATGTTCATAACAAAGGAATGTAGAATTTCTGAACTATCTCATTGTCAGGCAGTCTTTGAGAAAAGAAGGAAAGATCAAGAGATGCGCCTGCAGGGATAGAACTTGACATTGGCACATGCTGTCCTTGTCTGCTATATCTGTATGAAAGTGGAATAGTAAATTTATAAATTATAGATCACCTATAAGCACTACCATTGATTCTTACTGATCATGAAGACAGTTGTTGGTTACGTTGTATATGTTCATTGCATAAGTTAATGAATAAACTAGTAGAGGCCTACTTTTTTTTTTTTTTTATATTTTATCTATTCATTTGACAGAGAGAGAGATCACAAGTAGGCAGAGAGGCAGGCAGAGACAGAGAGAGGGGGAAGCAGGCTCCCCGCTGAGCAGAGAGCCCAATGTGGGGCTCGATCCCAGGACTTTGGGATCATGACCCGAGCCAAAGGCAGAGGCCTTAAACCACTGAGCCACCCAGGTGCCCCTAGAGGCCTACTTTTGAAGGTCTTTTCTCTTGGCATTTTCGATCATAGAGAATAAATTATCAGTTACAGTCAAACATGCATGCAGCACTGGAATAAAATTCCTTTAAGGACTTTTCCGGCACACTAAAAAAAGATTGATTAGAGACTATTTTTAAGATGTAAGGAGGAGTATTATCCTTTGTTCAGAAATATTGAGAAGAGTAAATGGTGATTTCTTTAATAAGATGGCAAATTTAAAAGAGACCTTAATGATTGAATTCCTTAAAATGGTGTCCTATGGTTAAGTATTAAGAAACAGTTTTCAGATTTTGCTATAGTGGGTCTGAAAGTAACGAAATTACAGAACAAGGAGGAAATTGTTTCATTAGCTTATACGTTGCTATTGATTGTATGTACAATGAATCTAAGGAAAATTTGCAGAAAGACATGTGGCTCCCGTTCCTGGAAGGAATAAAGCCTAGAGTAAGTAAAGTTTTCTAGTGAAGATCGATCATTTTATATGACTTTAAAAGAGAGCCTGTAGGTCAGAATAAAGGTAAGCAATGTCTAAATTTTAGGTCTATTTAAAATAGAAGATAAGTAGCAGGTTAAGGCAGTGGAAAAAGAGATAATGGTTCGTTATCGAAAGTTTACATTTAAAGTTTTAGAAATTTTTTTCTTATGTTTTTGAATAGATTATCAATCACAGATATTTTTTCTTTCAGTTAGATATTATTTTGGGACCCTTGGGATATTACATACCTTTAAAATATTAGTAGCCTAATACATACATATGTGTATGTGACCATACCCAAGTTTATTGAGGAAAGAGTTAGCATCAAAATGGCTGTCAAATAAAATATTTATTAATTAAGAATTTGTATAAAGGAAATCAGAATACATAAAATGGGAATATGGAGGTTGGAATAAAAATGCTATTATAGCACTTTTTCTTCTCTATTGAAGCTCAAAAATTTAGTTGGTTCATGGATGACATGTATTTACCTTCTGCATGAAGAGCCAGTGTAATCCCACCAAGTTTATAACATAGGCAGCCCTACCTGAAGTTAAAGGCAGAGTTGTGGTTTTAGGGATCATGTGGTTAACTACAAATCAATCAACTGCAATAGTATGAGCAAAGTGACTATGTGACTATCCCTCTGGCTGGTGAAGACATTAGTGTTTACAAAATGTAGCAGCAACATCAATTAGTGGAAGGTTATGGTTCAAGTACAGTATATCACTTTATAGGGAATATCCTTTTAAACATTTTTTTAAAAATTCTTTTAAAATTTTATTTGTTTATTTGACAGAGAGAGAGAGAACAAGGAGGGGGAGCAGCAGAAAGAGAAAGGGAGAAACAGGCTCTCCACTGAGCAGAGAGCCAGATGTGGGGCTCGATCCCACGACCTTGGGATCATGACCTGAGCCGAAGGCAGATGCTTAACTGACTGAGCCACCCAGGTGCTCCCTGTCCCAAACCTTTTTTAACAGATCTCCTTAGCTTTGAAGTCAGCTTATCTTTAGAATTCATTAAATCACAGATCTCTGTCCCAAACGATTTCCATCATTTGAGGTGTTAAGTGTACTTGACGGATTTTTTTTTTTTCTAAGTAGGGTGTGTGGGCCTTGAACTCACAACCCTGAGATCAAGACCTGAGCTGAAATCAAGAGCTGGACACTTAACCAGCTGAAACACCCAGGCCCCCCTTTCTTGACAGATTCTGTAAACCACATTCAGATTTTGTTCAGTCTCATGTAAATACATTGTAACTTTCAGAATATAAAACAACTAATACCATTTTCTACGTAAAATACTACCCAAGTTTACCTCTCAAGCAACTGTTAGAATGACACATTAAACTTTTAATTCAGTTTATCTGTAATACTAGAGTTTGAGTCAATTGGCTTAGATGATGTCAGAGGGCATAATGTTAAGGAAAAGGTCATGAATTGGTCCACACCCCAAACTGTTACATTTTTATGGAGAAAAATTCTATTTTATAGTTAGAGATATGCATCCTTAGGTATTCTTTATCTTATATACATATAAGTACGTGTCTTACTGACTCCTTACTCCCTCTTTGAACCGTGCCCATTTGAGAAGTGAGCTAAATTTTGTAGGAAATAAAAGAAGTTAATCAAAACATATTGTCTCATTGTCTTAGTTTATTAGTTATCTGTTTCTGTGTAACAGATTATTGCCTTAGAATTATTTTGGGGTGTTTAATGACATGACATATGGCTGCCGCCAGAGCAAGTGATTCACGAAACTCAGACACTGCAACATCTTACAGGACCTAGCATCCAAAGTCATACTTCGTCATTGGCAACATGGTATTAGTTACTACATCAGTCATCTCTAGTCACTGTGGGAGATGACTACACAAGAGAGTGCATAACAGGAGGTGAGAATTTTTCTGGGCCATTTTGTAGGCTTGCTGCTCTACCCAGTACAATAAATTACTCACATGTTCATACAGTTTGAAAACTGTAAAGGAATTTAAGGGTAATCTATATTAACTCTCTCATTTTTATGGCTGAAGGAATGGAATATTAGATGGCTTATTGAGTATTTCCCCCAAGGTAACTTGGCTAGCTCATGGCGGAGCCCAAACTAAAACCTTAGCCTCTTCAGGACAATTTTTAGACCTTCTAATGTCACCATTGGCTCTACTAGCATATTACAATTTGGGAATATATGTAAACTAAATATTAAATTGTTTAATTAAATTGTAAGATACTCTTAATTGTTTGTCTATTTCTCGGTTAATTCATTTATAAAAGTTTATTTGCCTCCCAACTCATCTCTTAGGATGTTCTCTCTCTCTCTCACTCTTCCCCCCACTCCCTCTTTCCTGTCTCTAAATTTTATGGTTCTCAACCTTGAATAATGATTGATTTGAAATGATAGCCAGAGTAAAATTCTGGCCATATGTAATATGAAGTAATGGGAAATAACATTAACTATACTTGTAAAAATATGGATACTTTTAAGCTGCTCCTCTTTTGACACATGTTTAGATTACATGTATTTTTATTATAATTTTAGACAAGGAGCAAAAAAGAAAGTATAAAATAATGAAGATTAAGGAGTGGCATATCTAGTTACTGTAGTTTCCTTCAGAGATAATGACCTTAGATTTCCTCAAAGTTGGCAGAACTCATCATATGGAAGTCAGGTTGCCTTGCCTTAGAAACATAATTTCTGTGTAGTACCTGGAAGCATAATTACTGGAAAACAAAGTAGAAAGAGCAAGGGATTAAAAATAATAGATAAAAATTAAATTACTAACATTGAAGAAAGGCGTGACATAATCACAGAGAATGCAGGTGAAAAAGTGGTAAATAAAAGCACAGAGACTATATTAGATATGGAGAACCAGCAGAGATATAGCATGATATAGACAGTGGAAGATGTGGAAGAGAGAAATTATTCAAAAATATAATGAAATGAATAAACAGTCATCAAGTCAAAATAATATTTTGGGTCCTAGGGATTTTGATTGCTTGACATATCTAGTTTAAATGACAGAATTAGAATTTTGCTTTTTCTCCAGGTATCCAGAAGGAAGCCTCTACCATTTCAAAGAGAGGAAAATCAAGGTCTTAGTAAATGTCTTTCTAGGAGCTGTCAGTGCCGAAGACCATTTTAGCAATCTCTGTACACTCCTGAAATGAAAATGTCATTCAGGAATGTTATTCCTAGCTAAGATACCACTCAAGTGTAAATTCAGTAGTCAAATATTCCAAATGCCCATGGGTACTCTTTTTTTTTCTTTTTTTTAAAGATTTTATTTATTTGTTTGATAGAAAGACAGCAAGAGCAGGAACACAAGCAACGGGAGTGGGAGAGGGAGAAGCAAACTTCCCACTGAGAAGGGAGCTGATGCAGGGCTTGAGCCCAGGACCCTGAGATCATGACCTGAGCCAAAAGCAGATGCTTCACGACTGAGCCACCCAGGCACCCTGTCCATGGGTACTCTTGAGATAATATCACTTAACTATGAAATCCAGCCAATTAAAAGATGAAACAAATTGATAACAAAATTGGCAGTGACTCCATTTAAATGCAATACTATTTTTATTAATGCAATTTATTTATGTAAATATATTTGTTATAAAGTTGGACAGTGTGACTAATAGCATGCCTACAAAATTTGGAGTTGGAAATGTGAGTATTCTTATGTTTCAGTTAATAACATCTGAAATTAAAAATATAAAGACATGACTATTGCAGTGTGTTAATATTTTTTCACAATTTTTAAACCTTAATCTTTCAGAAAATATCAATTTGAAATTGAGAAGTTTGTGTATTTTCATTGAGGTTGTGCTTCCATTAAATTAAAATTAAGTGTATTATATTTAAAAAATACAAATAAGGGGACCTGGGTGGCTCAGTTGTTAAGAGTCTGCTTTCACCTCTGGTCATGATTCCAGAACCCTGGGATTAAGCCCCACATCAGGCACCCTGCTCAGCGGGAAGCCTGCTTCTCCCTCTCCCACTCTCCCTGCTTGTATTCTCTCTCTTGCTGTCCCTCCCTGTCAAATAAATAAATAAAATCGTAAAAAAAAGAGCACAAACAATATCAGTTGGATACAATTTATATAAAAACTACTTCTGCATATGCATTAAAGTGGCTAGAATTATGTTAATGTAAATGATAACTATCTGTGTATGGTGATAATTGAGGGTTTTTTTTTCCTACATTTAAAAATACCTTTAATCCTTTGAAATAAGTCCTAACTTATACAGAAATTAATAAGATATATATTTTGGGACACGTTATTTAGTATAAATAAAATAAAATTTTCATATATTTAGGAAAAAGTTATGACTCTTACATATGGAAAAAGTGCGAAATGAATGTTCATTATCTACTGCTCTTTTAACTCTCTTACATGAGTAATAACAAATGAAATTAGGGTGCTTCCAGGGGTAGTAGTAGAGAGAGCCACTGTGTGTTAACAAAGAAAACAAGTAGTAGGCTCCATGTGTGTATGTATGCACATGTAAAATAGGCTGAAAGATTTTAGTAAACTTACCTACTTAGTACATGTAATATTAATATTTTGTGAATAAAATTATACTCTTTAGATAACATTTAGAAAACTTTACGAAGTAGGCTTAAAAGATGTCACCATAATCTTAACACTGAGCTTCATGGATTCTTGGACTTCAAATACTGTTAAATATGAATGTTACAGGGGCTTGGATTTACACAACTAGTTTGTATGTATGCATGCCTCATTTTTTTTTTTTTAAGATTTTATTTATTTATTTGACAGACAGAGATCACAAGTAGGCAGAGAGGCAGGCAGAGAGAGGAGGAAGCAGACTCAATGCTGAGCAGAGAGCTTGATGTGGGGCTCGATCCCAGGACCTGAGATCATGACCTGAGCCGAAGGCAGAGGCTTTAACCCACTGAGCCACCCAGGTGCCCCAGCATGCCTCATTTTATAAAAGCATAGGTGCCCATATATTAGTTGTGTTGTTATATGGTACAAATTTGCTTGTTGAGGGGGAAGATAATCTGAATTAATGACAGCTGTGAATCATACAGCATTTGATGATAAATACAGCCATTCTGCTTTCAAGTTCATTTAAACCAAAATAAGTTCAACAAACTCTGCAAGGAGAGAGTCCACTGGACCTGATGTAATCAATAGGTAATAGCAATTGGTTAATAGTACTATTTATTCACCAGTAATTAGTATATTTTTGTTCTGAAAAAATTGTTTTGTAAGTGAAAATACTGCTACCAAACCTCCCCCTGTGTATTTACACAATAAATTATTTTTAAAACAAGTATTCTTCAGCAGTTTAAGAAGCTGTCCATTTGCACTGTTTTAGCTTATTCTCCTCCTACTCCTCCCCTCACCTTAACCTCCCTTTTCACTTTTACTTCCTAGTCTCCTGTGTACCATATGCTCCAGCCACATAACTTATACTCATGTTTCCTGAATGCAGTGTGCTCTTTCATACTGCTATTCCTTTGCTCATGCTCTTCCTTCTTGGGAGGCTCTTCCCTTTCTCCGTCACTCAACAAATTCTTCCTTAATTTTTGGTATAGCATAGATGTAACTGCCCTTTTATAGCTCCTCAGCTACACCAGACATAATTTGTCTCTTCTTGGTCTAGTTGAAACCCTCAACCAAATCATGACTCTTAGTGTAATTCATATTGCATAATTTGTGTCTAACTTTTTCCACCAGGTCGTGAATTCCTTAGGATAATTGTTTCTGATTCATGTTTGTGTCCAACAGGAGCTTGGCAAATAATTTTTTTGTTTTTGTTTGTTTTGAGTGAATTGTGCTTCTTAGTCTTACAGAGATCTTTTTATCAATTTTTTTTCATTCTCCTTCCTTTTCCCCCTCATTCTTCCTGTATGTCTCCATCCCCTTTTTCACTCCCTGCCTTCTTCTCCTTCTTCTACTTCCCCTCCTCCCTCCCTCTCAGTTTTTTTCTTTTCTACAGATTCCTTCTTAAATATCAAAGTCTGTTAATAGCTTTATTTAACTGTATGCACATAATAAAAAAGGAGTGATGGGCCTGTGCAAACTTAAAGATAAAAATTTGGCAAGGACTTATAATTCTGCAGAGAACTTATAACTCTACAGAGTACCTCCCAGGATATTTGCTTTGACATTCACCCTTTTCTTGTCAAGGGCCTTACCTTCAAGGTGTTGACTCCAAGTTGTTCACCTTCACTCGAGCACCTGGGTGGCTCAAGCAGTTACACCTCTCCCTTCCGCTCAGGGTCATGATCCCAGGGTTCTGGGATCAAGCCCAGATTCTGGCTCCCTGCTCAGCGGAGCATCTGCTTTTCCGAACCTCTCCTGGCTCATGCTCGCGCTTGTGCTCTCTCACTTTCTCTTAAATACATAAATAAAATACATTTTTTAAAAAGTTGTTCCCCTTTGCTCATTCAGTATGAAGACTTCTTTTCTCATTTTCTTTCCTCTCACAGTAATAAAGATATATGTAATTTACTTTAATAATTTTTGAAACAACAGGCAATTCTAATTTTTTAAAAGGTGATCCATAGACATGGGAAAACAGTCAAAGGGTACAAAAGGGTATACAGAGACAAATAATTTTCCCCACTAACCCATTCTTCAACCCTTCATTTTTAATTCCCATAAGCAGTTGCCTGTATCACAATCTTGTGCATCCTTTCAGAGATATCCTCCTTATTTGTGAGGGAAAGAGACAAATATATGGCATATCAATGGATCACCTCACCTGTTGGAATAGTCTCCTAGCTATGTGTTCAGAGTTCTGCCTACTTGATTTTGTTCTTATACATTCAAATTTTTGTGTTTATAACTGTACAAAAATAAGAATCACTTATTGATCATGAGTTTATGGGCAGAAAATTTAATATTTTAATATCCACTTGAAAAGAAAAACACTGGGACACCTGGATAGCTCACTCACTTAAGTGTATGACTTCTCTCAGGTCGATCTCAGGGTCCTGGGATTGAGCTTTGCAGGAGACTCCACTCTGAGTGGGGAGTCTGCTTCTGCCTGTCCCTCTGCCCCTTCCCCTGCTCATGCTCTCTCTTTGTCTCTCTCCTTCCTCCTCCCTCTCTGTTTTTCTGTCTCTCTCAAATAAATAAATAAAATATTTCTAAAAAGACATCAAAAACATTAATTCTAAGTCTTTGTAATTAGAAATGACTTTGCAGTGAATCTGTTTTCAAACCAGAATAACCAGTTCATTTGTCATATGGGATTTAAAAAAAAAAAAAAAAGACAGGAAAGAAATAGAGATTATGCTTTTGCCAAAAGCTGAACATCTCCACTTAACCTGCAGAATTATTTTTACATCTTTGCATCATGGGGCCAAAGAATAGATACTATGGGAAAGATCCTTTGAGAGGTTTCTTTCTCTTTCTGCCTTTAGCAGACAGTGAGGAATAATAATAACAGAAAAGGGTTGATTGCCTGGATGGCAGCATGATGGAACCAAATGTGTCATTCATGCGTTTCCTGCAAGTGGATTAGTGTCTAAAGGACATTTAAGTATGTGGAAGATCTGCAGTTCTTTGTGAAGTAGGAACACAGTAAAAACCTGTGATTCTTAACTCCAGACAAAAGGTTTCAAGACACTACCAGGGTTCAGTACCTCGGTAAAATCCTACTTAAAACAATGTTTTACGAGGCTACTTGGATTTATTAGAAATAGCTTTCATACTTCAGGCTGGAATTACATGCCTGAGGGCAAATGATAGTAATGTTCTTTCACCTCCTTCTGTCACTCCATCTGTCTTGATAAAAATCTCCGTGGGGAAAAGTGGTGTTAGTGCTATATTTTGGGTAATTTTACACATTCGTCATTTCATTGTAGGGAAAAAACAAAGAGAAGCATTTCAGTATTTACCTGGGTAAATGTTATATCCTTAAGTTTGGGGTTTTTTATCTACATTTTGTTAAAACACACACGTACATATATAACAGAGTGCTGTGCAATGATGGAAGAAACAGAAAGTACTTTGTTGATACTTTGGAAACAAAGCCCAGTCTTTGGGGGAAAATGTTTCTTCATAAGAATTGTTATATAAATACCTTTGTTAGTTAAGTAAATATGGAGTTAGTGGTTTTATAAGTTCTCATTTCAATATAAAGAAACTCAAATTTACGTGTGAACTTGCTATTAATAGTCTATGTGGCTTTCTCTTGGCCCATTATTCATTACTGTTTTCAATGAAAAGCAAAAAATATATATACAATGGTATTTAGTTCAGGTTTAGATTTAAGTATTTAAGAACATGAAAGGGACATAAAATTCTACTTCTGAGAGCTTATAATACATTCTTTGTTTAAACTTGAACTTCCTTGTTCTGACAACTATATTATGCCTTAGCCAGGCAGCAAGATGATATATAAGTAAAACCCAAGTCTTTCTTGGAAAGGATTAACCTTCAGTTGTTTAATGCTTACCTCACTGGGGTTTTGTATAGCTTAATTAGCATTGGCAAAGCAGCTTGATATGATTGGATTAAATGAAGTTAAGTTATTAAAGGTTAGGTAGTGCTATTATGATTGTGGTTTTATAAACCAGTGATCATTTTTTTCGTTTGTGGCTTGAGGGGAGGCTGAGGAGAATCTTTATCTTGGTGTTAATCTCTAGGATAGTGTAGTTTGAGGCTAGAGGCTTTATGAAGTGGGTCCCGTCTTTAATATCTTAGCTGAAAATTGATTGTTGTCTTTCAATTTTGGTACATTAACAAAGGGAAATGTATACTGTGAAAGTAGGCTTCTGTGGTGTGTGTGTGTGTGTGTATGAGAGAGAGAGATGTATAATCTAGTAGCAGCTTACTTTACTTATATGGTTAACACTGTAGGCAAGTCACAGATTGATTATAACAGTTCCTTGCATGACTTGGTTGTGACTAAAAGGGTGTAAAATTTATTACAAAGTAATATAAATTTTTAAACTGGAAATAAACAAAAGGTCATTGCTTCTAATCTCACCTCCTAGTTCTTCAGGAAGTTCCTAGTTGCTTGTTAACACAGGGATTAATTATGAAGGCTTTTCTGCATCTTTGTTCATTTACAGCCGTATGTGCAGTTGGTTTTTTGCCAGCTCCATTTTTAAAACAGGAACCGAATGCCTATGGTTTTATATGAGAATATTTTATTTGGATTTTGTATCATAATTATTTCTCTGCTAGAAAGTAGTTCACAAAAAAATGATTGTGAGTGTGACTTGAAATACAAGTATACATTTGTAATTCATGCACAAAAGCATGAGCACGTTTGGTACAAGGAGCGGGAATGACCTATGACCCATTTTTTTCCTTCATTCAAGCATTGGCTTTTTATAGGAGATGTAATTGTGTTCTCTTAAAGGATGAAAATTCGTAAGTGGTGAAGTCTTCCTTCATTATAAAAGATATAAAATATTGTTCGAACCTCAGCCTTTGGTGGAAAGCAAAAGAGGATTTTATCAGAAGATGGGCTTCATTTAAGGAATGCCATTCTTTCATGCAAATAGTCTATCTAATTCTATCTAATAATGGTACTAGTGGACATTTCAGTTTGTCATAGAACAGTTTATACTCCAGGATATAACCTCTAACATTTTCAGACTTACTCGGTCATCTTTTCCCCTAAAATAATCCGTATGGATCTGCTATCAGTTGGTTTACTGCAACTTTGTTTGAAACTGAGTGGGTTGTCAGCATAGGGAACAATGCGTTTCATGTGTTTCTATCTTTTGGAAAATATTACTCTCTTTTTTTCTTGTTAGGAAACTATCTCTGGTCATTCTTTAATGCATCAGTCATTTGATAGGTATTTCCTGAGCACTTAACTATGTGCCAGCACTTGGGCTGGGACATGCCATGTTCATAGCATTGAATAAGACAAGGTAGCTGCTCTCTAAGTGGAAAATTATTATTTATGGATATATTGGGTCTTTTGCCCTCCCTCTCTTCCTTCTTCTCCCTTCTTCCCTCCTGCCCTTCCTTCCTTTATTTTCAAGTAACAAATAAAATTTACAGTTATATTACCTTTCACATGATGCTGTAGCATATCTTCACTGAGTCTTCCAGAATTCTTTAGGAGTGATAAGATGGTTGTTTATAAAGTGCTTTTTGTTGTTCAAATGCAAGTCAGTCATGTTCTACAAATTGTATTCCTTTATAACTGAAAAGGAATAATGAGAAATCAAAAAACAAAATTTCCATTGAGTAGTTTTAGGATACCTTTTATTGCTCTTAAAAGTAATATTCAGGGGCACCTGGGTGGCTCAGTCATTAAGCCTCTGCCTTCAGCTCAGGTCATGATCCGGAGGTCCTGGGATTGAGCCCCGCATCCAAGCTTCCTGCTCAGCAGGGGAACCTGCTTCTCCCTCTCCCACTCCCACTGCTTGTGTTCCCTCTCTCACTGTATCTCTCTCTGTCAAATACATAAATAAAATCTTTTTTTTTAAAGTAATATTCACTGTTACAACTAGTGATTGGATCCATTCTACCAATACCTTTTTCTCCCTTCTAGTGAATAGGTTGGTTGCCCTTTTGTCCATTTTCTCTATCTTGTTGGTAGTTACTGAATAGGTTCCAGTGCTAAGACTTGGTATCCACCATACTACTCAGAAGATTGTTTGGCTCACTTCATTACCCTCAGCCGAGTTCAAAATGGGTCAAGCATTATGAACTACCAATAAATGGTATAATTAATGTAGAAGTATGATATTAACCTATACCTTTCTTTTTTAGCATTCTTTCATGTTACATTCAGAATCATTTTAAATTTTGGCTGATCATCAGAATTACCAGAGGTGGTATTATTATTATTATATTTCTGTACCATTTTAAAGTATTAATATTGTTTGTGAAGAGAAAAAAACTGATTCCCCTCTTCTTTCCTATTCATTTTTTTAAATATAAGATTCATCAACTGTTATTTAAAGGTAGTCTCTTTGATTCATTTAGGAGTCCAAATCTCTAAATTGATCAGAGAGGGAATCTCCTGACTTCAGTTCTTTCTTTTATTTCTTGAGCATTATTTCTCTTCACTTCTATTATTTTTTATAATTTTACTCTGGATTTGTTATGGAAGTTGAGCAGAAAGAGACTCTTTTCCCAGATTCTTCCTGTCTAGTAGTACACCATCAAACTCTTCAACATTCCTTGCCATAATTACGGTTCCTTAGTTCTAACTCTATAGTGGCTGATTTGTCTCCCTTGCTGTCTTCTATTCTCTGTAATTCAGCTGACTTGAATGCTCTTGACAATATAATTTTGCCACAACTTGTTTGAAGCCCTTCAGTGGCTTTCCATTACATTAAGTCATAAACATTTAACCATCTTTGAATGGCATAAGAGGTCTTTATGATCTGGCTCTTACCAGTCTTTTTGCTTTCATTTTCCACCACTTCCACATAAAATCAGTGACACTGAACATCTCTGCTATTCCATTTTACACCACCAATCCTTTGCACATGTTTTTCTTTCTGGCTGTAGAATGCTTTCCATTCCCTTTGGCCTAGGTTTAGTTTATCCTTTAATACAAAGCTCATGCATTATCCTTCCTGTATAGCCACCTTTGCCTCTCCTCAGTCTCTCTAGTTACTCCACAGTCTTAATCACGTTCTCCTCTTTGCTACCTAGACACAAATTTGCTATTGCACTTTTCCCTCTGGCCCTTCCCTACTAAACTGGGAGCTTCTTAAAGATAGGGTAAGGGTTGGATACGTGTTTTACCTATCGTGTATCCCCCAGTAATTGTCCTAGTGTAAGGTACAATTAAAGGCCACTGTATATTTATTCAGTAAAATTGAGTTGGGTTGAAGACCAAATACATGAAATGATTAAAGTTGTGTGAAGCATTCTGAGCCCATATTAAGGCTTTTAGTCAATGAAGATCATCTGTAGGTTATATCATAAAGCAGAGGAATTGGCTTAAACGAACAGGGTGTTCAGTCTGGGATTCCAGAATCTTGACAGCCCTAAATATAATATAAATGACCCCCCTTTTAGGAAAGGGTACATCCCTGTAAATGCTAGCATTGATTAAATCAGTACCGCAAAGGGCTGCAAGTTCTGTACATGGTATTTTGGTAGTTTCTTAGCCATTTTATTCACATATGATGGATCCAGTATAGTTTCTTGCAATTAGTTCAGGCAATTGATCAGTCCTTCCAGGCTTCAGTAGTGTTTATAATCCCCACCATAATTCCATAGGCTTTCCAACCCATTCTTGCATTGCTTGTTGATCTTTACCATGTATTTTTCTTGAATCATTTCCTTGAATCACCATAAAACAGTCACCTACATTCCACTCCTTTTGTATGTGCCAATGCTATAGACCTTATATTTACCTTTTTTTAAAAGATTTTATTTATTTATTTGACAGGGAGAAAGAGAGAGAGAGATCACAAGTAGGCAGAGCAGCAGGCAGAGAGAGGGGGGGAAGCAGGCTCCCTGCTGAACAGAGAGCCCGATGTAGGGCTCGATCCCAGGACCCTGGGATCATGACCTGAGCCGAAGGCAGAAGCTTTAACCCACTGAGCCACCCAAGTGCCCCTATTTACCTTTTTTAAGTAAAAAAGTAGAGTAAGGAAAATATCCACCATTTTATTTTATTATTATTTTTTATTAACACATAATGTGTTATTTGCTTCAAGGTACAGGTCTGTGAATCACCAGTCTTACACAACTCACAGCAGTCACCATAGCACATACCCTCCCCAGTGTCCATCACTTAGCCACCCTATCCCTCCTCCCCCCACCCACCAGCAACCCTCAGTTTATTTTCTGAGATTAAGAGTCTCTTATGGTTTGTCTCCCTCCCCGGTCCCATCTCGTTTCAGTTTTTCCTTCCCTACCCGCCATGACCCCCACCACGCCGTGGATGGAACTAGAGGGTATTATGCTAAGCAAAATAAGTCAATCAGAGAAAGACAATTATCATAAGATGTCTACTATTTTAAATAAGGAATGATATAACTTAACTAAAATGAATCTTGAACTTAAGTGGGGAACCTACTGCTACCTTTATTTTGAAAGAGAGATAATTGTTCTTTTAGCAAACAAACCAGATTTTTTTTTGTTTTTGAAATGTTCAAATTTTTATTATGAACACTATAGGTTATGTATTTCACAAAGTAAAGATACAAACTAAACTTGGCTGCCTAATATCTATGTAAAGGAATCATATTAAAACAAATTAAAATAGTTTTGAGATGATCATCTTTTCTAAAACGCACTTTTATAATGAATTTTACAGTGCCAGTTTGACTTCTAAGAAATCTTGAGGGGCACCTGGGTGTCTCAGTCGGTTAAGCATCTGCCTTTGGCTCAGGTCATGATCTCAGGGTCCTGGGATTGAGCCCCACTTTGGGCCCCTTGCTCAGTGGAGAGCCTGCTTCTTCCTCTTCCTCTGCCCCTCCCCTGCTTATGTTCCCTCTCTGACAAATAAGTAAATAAAATATTTTTAAAAATAATAAAAGTAATTAGAGGGATGCCTGGGTGGCTCAGTTGGCTGAGTGTCTGACTTTGTTTCAGGTCATGATCTCAGTGTCCTGGGATTCACCTGTGTTCTCCCACCGCCAATCAGGCTCTGCATTCAGTGGGGAGTCTACTTCTCCCTCTGCCCCCGCCCTCCGCTCATGTTTTCTCTCTCTCACTTTCTCTCTCAAATAAATAAAATCTTAAAAAAAAAAAAATTAGAAAATAAAATGAAAAATTGCTTTTAAATGTGAATTCTTAAAATATAAATTAAACTAATCTTTGTTAATGACATTTGTCTAACATGACATTTACTGTTTATTAATTAATAATTAATAATATTACTAATTAATAATAATTCTTAAATATCTCATTAAGTGTCAGAGTGTCATTAATATGAATGGATTTAATAAACTACAATTTCAGTAGCCATATTTCAAAAATATTTAGATAGGGACTTACTTTGAATTCTCCTATGTCTATTTGACTATTATAATACGCACTGAAAATATTAGAATTTCTTTTTTGAGGTGGAATGATAAGGGAAATTTGTTTGCAGTATTCACTTCTTCCTGAATATAAAGTTTCATTTTTTTTTTTCTCACTTCCATGATATTCTTCCACCAGTTACCTGATTTTAAGAGAGGTAACTTTGAATTAAGTTGAATTTGACATATATTCTTTATTAAAGAACTTGGTGAGAGTCATCTGTTTATCCTCCACAGCATTTTCTTCTATCATTTCTACTCTAGAACATTACTGTGAGGCTGATAATTATGTTTCTTTTTTTTTGTTTTTTTAAGATTTTTATTTATTTATTTATTTATTAAAGAGAGAGAGCTCAGGCAGACAGGTGGTAGGCAGAGACAGAGGGAGAAGCAGGCTCCCTGCCGAGCAAGGAGCCCGATGTGGGACTCGATCCCACGACACTGGGATCATGACCTGAGCCGAAGGCAGCCGCTTAACCAACTGAGCCACCCAGGCGTCCCTATTCTGTATTTCTTAAAGTATGAGCATAAATCATATTATCTGGGCTAGAAAATGCAAACTTATAACAATGGAAATGAAGCTTATAAATGACCTGACAAACTGGTGATCTGGAATCTAAAACCTTTTCAGTTGAATTGAAATTAATTTTGGCCCCTTTAGATACTGTTAATTTTTTAATTTTTTTTAATTTTAGGAAGGATCATTTTCTTAATTGGGTTAAATAAATGATCACATGCACATATATATGCAAAAGGGAAAGTTGTAATTTTGATGTGTTATGATTTTAACTGTAGATCTATAATAAAAATCACATTTTTTTACTTCGATGTGAGTATGCACAGTTTGAACACTAAATGTACTTATTAATCATTGCTTTGACAGCAGCAGTGTTCAGTTAAAATTCTTGATATTATCATATAATTTATATAGTATTCTTTCCAAAGCTGTTAATTCACTTATGGCAGTTATCATGACTATTATTCTGGAAAAGGATTATCTTTCTTTCTTATATGATAAGCTATTTTAATGTTACTAAAATTTTTAAAAGCCATAATTCTTTTATGTTCCTTCAAATTTTCCTAGCAGACTATGGTGTGGGTCTGCAGAATAGCTAGGTTACTAAATTATTTATTCTTTTGATAGTTTTCAGTTAACATCTCCAAGATGCCATAGTATGAAACCGGATAAGAAACTGCTTAATTCTTTGATGACCCAAGAGATTCTCTGGTTTAAAAAAAAATTGTAGGGTGTCTTTGTGTCTTAGTCAATTAAGTGTCTGCCTTCAGCTCAGGTCATGATCTCCGAGGGTCCTGGGATTGAGCCCTGCATCAGGCTCCCTGCTTGGAGGGGAGTCTGCTTCTCCCTCTCTCTCAAATAAATAAATTAATTAAATAGTTTAAAAATAAATAAATAAATAAATGTAGCTTAGTATTTGTGATTATTTTCTCTCATAGGACTTACTGTATTATAGTATATTGAGTTTTCCAGGCATGGTCCTGTGTAAACATTTACGTCGATATGTAGTATTTTATTATTTTTTTTAATATTTTATTTATTTATTTGACAGACAGAGATCACAAGTAGGCGAAGAGGCAGGCAGAGAGAGGGGAGGAAGGAGGCTCCCTGCCGAGCAGAGAGCCTGATGTGGGGCTCGATCCCAGGACTCTGGGATCATGACCTGAGCCGAAGGCAGCCACTTAACCAACTGAGCCACCCAGGCGCCCCTGTAGTATTTTATTTAATTTTTTGTAGACCAGTCATAGTTAGCTCAGTAGCATACTTCATAAAAAGAAGGTGTAATCATAATATTTATAAAATTTTAGGGTTCTACCGTAAAGATATTCCACAATGTTCATGCTGTTCTACAATAGAACACAGTACAAATATTAATAGGTAACATTTATTGAGCCTCTACTATTTTGGAGCATTTAGTCCTCAAAATGAATCTTTGTGGTACTATTGTTTTTGTTTGTTTGTTTTTTCTCTTAAGGCCTTTACTTTGAGACAATATGGAAAAATCTTATAGGTACACATGGAAAAGTAAGATATAATCACAGTTTGTGGTATTGTTGTTATTTTTATGGTACAGATAAAGAAAATGGGCTTAGGTTAAATACCTTCAGAGTCACACAGCTAGTAGGACCCTGATCAAGGTCTGTCTTACTCTAAAACCATCATAATGCCCCTAATCATATGTAGAACTTAAGAAACAGGGCAGAGGACCTTAGGGGAAAGGAGGGAAAACAGAATGGGAAGTCATCAGAGAGGTAGAAAAGCCATAAGAGACTCTTAATAGGAAACAAACTGAGTGTTGTTGGAGGGGAAGAGAGTGGGATGGATGGGGTAACTGGGGGATGGCCATTAAGGAAGGCACGTGATGTAATGAGCACTGGGTTTTATATAAAACCGATAAAAAAAAGATTACTGTGATATAAAAATAAACAAAACCACCATAGTGAACCTAACCAGCAGTTGAAAAGGCACTGATTTAAATGATTTTTACAGTGATGGCAATGATTAATTCATCTAATTTATCCATCCTCTAGAATGATGTATATCCCAGAGTAGTTTGGCTTGGGATAAAGGGCATAATAATGTAACAACTTTTCTTTGGAGGCCTGGAAACTCTTTATACCTATCTTAAAACAGCTGAGGATATTTGGCTCTAGATCACTGACCAATGTGGATAACTAAATCAGAGTAACATTGGGTCAGATATTTACAACTCAGGCCACCTCATAGTAAATTTGTTCTTAATAGCTTTTATTTTATTCTGTTAACTAAGAGAAAGGAAGAATAATAAAAGCCTGGACTCCCAATTCTGGCTGCACTGCTTATTAGTTTTGGAACTTCGAACAAAGTGCTTAACCTCTCTGAACTTTCATTTCCTTGTCTATAAGAATACCTCCTTTTTCGTGATTATTGTGAGGTATAAATGAAACAGTTCTGTTAAATGATAAACACAGTGCCTTGAAGATAATGGGAGTAACGTATATGATAATAGCTCTTATAACTATATTGTCATTTGCATTATTCATGTTAGAACAAACAAGAGTAGGGAATAAATTTTTTTTAAAACTTGTTTTGCAAATTTGAGTCCTTTAGAAATAAGCAGTTTGGTGATGAGCATTCAGACAGACTAATGTGCCCTACCCTTACATGGGAAACATAGTCATAGCAGTCTGTCAGTTTGTTTAGTTTCAAAACATTCTATTATGAATATAAATGTACACGTTTCTACTTTTAGATATGTTTGTGTGTGTGTGTGTATATATATATATATATATACATATATATATATGTATCACTATACTTTTTGGGGAGAAGAGAGTATATATATGCATCTATTAAATCTAGTCTAATTTAGCTTTTAGTGTTTTTGTTTGGTAGAAGTCTTATCCTCATTTTTTAGTTTATTGTCATCATTGAATTGTGAAAGAAAATAATGTTATGTTTCCACAATAATACATTTATTTATTTCAAAGACTAAACTGTTATTTGCAATTGTTTTACAAGCCCCTGAACATAAAACTAAGTTTTTGCTTGAGCTGTTTTTCACCTTGTAAATGAGAAATAACCAAAACCACAATCAGTCACAGCATTAGTAAACAGAAAACATGACTTCAGAATATGCTGCCCACTCTAGTATCAGGCATATAAATAAGAAAATCATCTTTATAAAAAGAAATTGGAGGAAGAGAGGAAAAAAGATAACCTAAACTCATTGAGAAAACTCTGTTTCCTCCTTTCCATGCATGCTTTCAACAGCATTTCTTTTAAGCACTTTTTAAAAATTGAGGGTATGCCTGAAAGGAGACAAAAAGTGCCCTTTTAGAAATTTATTTTCCAAATGTAATTTTATTTACTTTTTTATTTTTATTTTAAGATTTTATTTATTTATTTGACAGCACAAGCAGGGGAAGTGGCAGGCAGAGGGAGAATGGAGCATTAGGCTCCCCATTGAGCACACAGCCAGACAAAATGAGTCTCCATCCAGGACCCTGGGATCATGACCTGAGCCGAAGGCAGACACTTAGCTGATTGAGCCACCCAAGCTCCCCTAATTTTATTTACTTTAATATATTCTTAGTTTGGTATGAGTATTTTCTGAAATGTTCTAAATTCTTACTCATACTAGGGAATGGCTGGTATGGGGTTGTAAGTGAGCTATTCAAGTTTGGGCCCATGTTGTATGAAGGCCTGACCCACTACGTTGTAGGAAGTCTATGTTTAGAAGAATTTGAGGTTATATTTCTATGCCAGACATCCAGAGATACTCTGTAGTTTGCAAGGTTTCCAAGTCTCTTTTCAACATTTGTTCTAGGGGTTCTGCTTCACTTAGTGAACTAGCAATTGGTGTAGTGTTACCATTTTATTCTACCTTCAAACTTTGCATCTAAAAGATCTGTAATAGCATGATTTGGCAGGCAACCAAGGTCTTGCCATTTTTTAATAAAGCCATTCACTACTTTCTTAATTTGTTTTTTTTTTTAAAGATTTTATTTATTTATTTGTCAGAGAGAGAGAGAGAGTGAGCACACAAGCAGGCGGAGTGGCAGGCAGAGGCAGAGAGAGAAGCAGGCTCCCGCCAAGCAAGGAGCCCGATGTAGGACTCGATCCCAGGACTCTGGGATCATGACCTGAGCTGAAGGCAGCGGCTTAACCCACTGAGCCACCCAGGCGTCCCTACTTTCTTAATTTGTAAGAAGAGATTTCTAATAAGTTGTGCAGGTCTACCTAGTATGTAAGCTTTGACAAAAATTCAGTAGTCTGTAAATCCTCTGTCCAGAAGATACTCTCATCAAAGATTCTTGCCCTTTGAGTATAGGAAGAAAATTAGCTGTTATTTTTGAGAATGTTGGAATGTAGGAATTTCTCAAAAAAACAATAGATGTTAACAGTAGAATAACTTGATAATAAGGCCAGGATTTGGACACTTATTTTAACCAAAAAAACCCCTAGAATAAAATATGTAAATTTTTTACGACAACCTATATTTTGAGCATTTTCTTACATTAAAAGTATCTATTCTTAATGAAAAACATGAATTTGGAAAAACAAAGAAACATAGCAAATGCATTTTTGAAAAAGCAGTCGGATTTTCCATTTACTCATATTTCAATTTCACAAGTGCTCTATTTTCACTTCTCACTGATCTTTCACTTCTCACTGTTGCTGGGTACAAACAGAGCTTTGTTGTTTTCCCCTTCCTTTACCACCTTCTTCTTTTCCCCTTGGCTCTGACAAATAGTGATTTGTTTGTTAGCTCATTTATTCAAAAAATATTTATGAAGTAATTATGGTGTGTCAGAGAATGTGTCAGATGCTAGATGTAAAATAGTGCCCTCACAGATCTGAATGTAGCAGAGAGGAGAAACAGGCTTTTACCTTAAATATAGGGTTATAGAAACAACCAAAATCACCATCAGTAGAGGATGGGTTAAATAGATTATGTTTCTGTAAAATGAATGTTTTGTAGCTCTGTGTGTGTGTGTGTGTGACATTTTTAGAAAATGCCTAAGACACTGCATGGGGACTGGACTTGTTATTTGTTGTGTATAATCTTGTACCTCAAAAAAGAAATAAACCTCTATTCACATAGGTATATTCAAAGAAACTTTAAATAAAATTTAAGAAAAATTTGCAGTACAGTGAGTAAACAAATAAGAAATTATACTTTTGTCAAAAAAAAATCTGGAGGTAAAACCTTCAATTTTTAAAACAATCACTCATTACTTTAATTTGTATGTTTTGTCCAAAATGCCTTCTTTTAACAGGAGTGCTGTTACCACATTGGAAGTGAGCAGGGACACTCTCAGTCTAGATTGTTCTGTTTTAGGCTGTTGGATGATGAAAGAATGGTCTAATTTACACTTTTCTATTTCACTTGTCAAAATAAACTTGGTCACAGATTTCCTTGGAGAATTGAGCCTGAGACCTCTATTTAATGTTGATATTATAGCATCACAGAGCTGAATTTAGATACAGATTATCCCATGTGATTATTCCATTAAAACTGATGTGGTTGCTTGACCTTCTGCTGCTTCTTGGGTTCCATTTCTAATTTCTGCACATTAGGTAAAATGGATAGGTATAATGATAAGCAGTTCATTTGAATAAAATGGTGCTTTCTTTCCATAGAGACAAGGCCTGCCTCTTCCATCTAATTTGACAGACCCTTGGCAAAGCTTGACATTTGAATAAATGTAATTTTTTTTTGTGCTTTTGCTGGAGATATTTTAGTAGAAAAAATATTGAGCATCTATGAGCTACTGAGTATAATGCCAATTTTCAGCCAGTTTAGCTCATATTTATAAATGGTCCAAATTTATGTTAGTCTTAGTGGTTTTATTGATAGGGTGCCACTATTACAGATTCTCTTTATAGACTGTGTTCTTTCTTTTTTTGTTTTTAATTCTTTTTATCTTAGGAGCTCTTGTCCCATATAGCAATGACCGAAGTTTTGGTAGATGATGAATAACTAAGTTGGTTAATCTCTTTTAAATAAAGAACATTCCACTTGATATTTTTATACCAGTATTCTAATATGCAATACTGCCTGACGTCAGAAGTTGAAAGTTAAATAGCATTAATGATGAGCATCCACCCAATTTTTATCTAGTTTTTTTTCATTAAGGGATGTCTCTGCATTTAATTAAAGAGTATTTGTAATACATACATGAAGCTCAGAAAATAATGTAATTTCGTGTCCCTGTTGCTCCTATTGAATAAGTGTTGATATTTTGCTTCAGATTGTTAGAAAAAATACAGATATTACTCCCTTCCTCAATCCCATTTTCATTCCTCCCTTCCCAGAGGTAATCACTATTCTGACTGTCATATATACCTTCTGTCCATACTTTTATTCTTATATTGTGTAAGTGTATATGTATGAAAGCATGTTGTTTTATGTTTTAAAGATTTATATGAATGTTTCATACTACATATGTATGTATTCTGTGACTTCTTTCATTCAACATTGTGATACTTGTGCAGGATTTTGCATAAGTCATACTTGGAGATATACCCATTACTCTATTGATGAATAGAAAGTATCTCGTTGTGTTCATGTGCCAAAGTCTCTCTAGGGTGATTTTCCGGAAGGACATATGCTGAGTCTTAATATATGGGCATCCTTGACTTTGAAGTAATTTCATGGTTATTTTATAAATGGATTATTCTACTTTTATCTCTCTACCTTTATTATATGTGTCTCCCCTGCCCCTCAGATTTATATGTTGAAAGCCTTATTCCCCCAGTAGCTCAGAATGTGATTATATTTGGAGTAGGGCTTTTAAAGAGATTATTAGTTAAAATGAAGCCATTAGGAATGTCCCTAAAACAATCTAACTGGTGTCCTTAGAGGATACTTGGATACACAAAAGAGAAATCAGGAAGTCAGTTACACAGAAGAACATGTGAACACACATGAGAAGGTAGCTATCTACAAGCCAAAGAGAAAGGTCTTAGAAGAAACCAAACCTTGATTTTGTACTTTTAACCTTCATAACTGTGGGAAAACAAGTTTCTATTGTTTAAGCCACCAGCAAATGGTATTTTGTTATGGCAGCTCTAGCAAACTAATGGAGTAGTTCCAAATACTGCCATATATCCTCACCAGCATTCAGTATCACACTTTTTGGTTATCAGTCTAATAGGTGAGAAATGGTATCTCTGTTTTAATTTGAATATCCTAGTTAGTAAAATTTTAGAGTTGATCATTTCTCAGGAGTATCAATCAGTAAAGTCCTTTTCTATGAATTGTTAGTTCATATACTTTGCACATTTTTCTACTAGATTTTTTTCTTTATATAATCTAGGTAATGATTAGGTGCTTTCCATTCTCTTCTGTACATCTATAACTTGCATTTAAACAATATTGCATAGAAATTCCTATTCAGGACAGATTTATCAATCTTTGATGGTTTGGACTTTTAAAACCTTGGGTTTTTTAAAGCTTTTATTTATTAGAGAGAGAGAGAGTGAGTGAGTTCTTGTGTGTGCATGAGGGGGCGGGAGTGACAGAGGGAGAGGGAGAAGCTGACTCCCCTCTGAGCAGGGTTTTCCCAGGTGGGGCTCATCTCAGGACTGTGGGATCATGACCCGAACTTCCTGAACCGAAGGCAGATGCTTAACCAATGAGCCACCCAGGTGCTCCTGGACTTTTAAAATCTTATTTATTTAAAATAAATCTTCTGGGGCACCTGGGTGGCTCAGTGGGTTAAAGCCTCGGCCTTCAGTTCTGGTCATGATCCCAGGGTCCTGGGAACACATAGGCTCAGCGGGGAGTCTGCTTCCTCCCATCTCTCTGCCTGCCTCTCTGCCTACTTGTGATCTCTGTCTGTAAAATAAATAAATAAAATCTTTAAAAAAATAAAATAAATCTTCTTTCCCAGAATCGTGGATAATGTAAAATTTCTTCTAAAGTTTTAATTGTCAGATTATTTTTCACATTTTCCAAGTAGGAAGCCAGATATCTCAGTGATCATTTATTGAATATTTATCTTTTCCCCAGTAATTTAGAATGATACCTCTATCATACATACTGGAGTCTATTTCTAGGTACTTTATTCCGTTTCATTAGTCTCTTTATCTGATCTTATGCCACACTGTTTTAATTATTATTTTGCAGAATTATCTAGTCTATTTGAGATGTTTGGTTTTTCATAGGAATTTTAGCATCACTTTGTCAAATTCAATTAAATTTTTTAAGTAATTTTTTATTAGAATTGCATCTAATGTTAGATCAATTTGGAGAACAATTAGTTCTTCAGAAAATATGTGGGTTTTTTTCCCCCATACAAATCATGTTGCTCTTTTGTTAGATTTATTCCTTAGTACTTGATTGTTTTGTATAGTTACTATTTTAAAGGTGATTTTTTAAAAGATACATTTTGTAATTTGTGCTTATTGTTGTCTAGGAGCATTAGACTAATTTTTTTTTAAAGATTTTTATTTATTTATTTATTTGACAGAGAAGAGACAGTGAGAGAGGGAATACAAGCAGGGGGAGTGGGAGAGGGAATCAGGCTTCCTGCTGAGCAGGGAGCTCAATGCAGGGTTTGATCCCAGGACCCTGAGATCATGACCTGAGCGGAAGGCAGACGCTTAACGACTGAGCCACCCAGGCACCCTAAATAATTTTTATACCTTAATATTGTATCTAGCAACTCCCCTAAACTCTTTTAGTATTATTAATTTGCAGATTATTTTGGATTTTCTGCATTAAAGGTCATATCATCTGTGAATAACACCAGTTTCTTCCTTTTCTCTACTTGTCTTACTTCCTTCTTACTACCTTGGCTAAGACTTCAGTACAGTGGTGAACAGAAGCAGTGAAGGGCAGACATTCCTTCTTTTATTCTTAACTTTAAAAGGTATACTTTTGATTATATGATCCATGGAATGTGATATTTACTTTGAGTTTATGATAGATACACCTTATCAGTTTTCCTTGTTAAGAATTTTATAATGATGGGTATTAAAGATGGCATGTGTTGTAATGAGCACTCGGTGTTATACACAAATAATGAATCATGGGACACTACATCAAAAACTAATGATGTACTGTATGGTGACTAACATAACAAAAAAAAGAATTTTATATCGAGTATATTTTAAAATTTGTCAAATGATTTTTTTCCTGTTTCTACTGCACTTGTAATTTTATTTATTTCCTTTAATTTGTGAATGCAATGAATTTACATGAATAGCTTTTCTAATTATAAATCAATCTGTTAATCTTGGATAAAGTATGGGTAGTCATGATATAATTTTAAATACATTGCTGTATTTGTTACATATCACTTCAGATTTTGAAAATAAATTTTAAATTGAATTGGCTTTTTAATTTTACTTTTCTTGATCTTTATACTCCTTTTATATCAACCTACTACTAATCTCAAGGAATTTTAGAGGATCCTCTCAATATAATCCATAGAAAACTTCAGTTCAGATAATTGTTTTATGAAGATTTTTTATAACTCATATGTAACAATGCCTAGGGATGCCTGGGTGGCTCAGTAGGTTAAGCAGCTGCCTTTGGCTCAGGTTGTGATCCCAGCATCCTGCATCAAGCTCCCTGCTCAGTGGAGAGCCTGCTTCTCCCTCTCCCTCTGCCTACTGCTCTGCCTATGAGTACTGTCTCTCTCTCTCTGTCAAATAAATAAATACATTTTAAAAAATGAATAAATAAAAATGCCTGGACCTAGCGTTTTTTTTAATTCAATAGATTTTGGCAAGTGATTCAATTTGTTTCTTTTTTAATCTATTTGGTAATTTAATTTCTTCTGAATATGTTTATAGTATTTTGTGATGAATTTTGACATTCCTCATCTGTGTTTATAATCCTCTTTTCATTCCTAATACTGCTTATTTGTGCCTAGGTTCTTTTTCTTAAGATCTTTATTGTTCCAACATTCAAGTCATAATTGTTTTAAGTGTTTAAGAAAGGCAACCTGTTTAAATCAATTATTAAATATGTTTCTGATAAAAAAATATGTTTCTGATGATACAAGTTTAATTTTTCTGAGAATGCTCTATAATCATTCCACTTAGGCTACAGATTCACTGTTTTTTTCATATTCTGACTAGAAAGTAAGAATCTACTGGCTTTCATATTTTTTGATAGATCCACCGAATTCCTTGAAGAGTGACAAGGCTTATGTTTGGGTATTAGTAGGGCAACTTCATGCTTTAATAAAGATTTTTGTCAAATGTTTTATTCAGGAGAATTTTGCAACTTTTGAAGTATACAGCAAATCTCAGAAAAACCTAACCTGTAGGCATTTTTACTTTCCCCTCCCCCAAGTTTTTATTAAATTCCAGTTAGTTAATATACAGTGTAATATTAGTTTCAGGAGAATTTAGTGATTCAACACTGAAATACAACACCCATTGCTCCTCATGATTAAGCGCAATTCTTTTTAAAAAAATTATTTATTTTTTAAATTTCTTTTCGGTGTTTCAGAATAAGTGCACTTCTTAATCCCCATCACCTACTTCACCCATCCTCCACCCCCTTCCCCTCTGGTAACCATCAGTTTGTTCTCTATATGGTTAAGAGTCTGTTTCTAGGCATTATAGGCACTTTAAATGAGGAATGAAGATCATCTGCAGGGAAATCAGTTTCATATGTAGGATGTCAGCTCTAAGCAGTGAACCAGGACAGTCACACCTTCTACCCTTCTTACATTTCCTAATGACTAAGAATGTTTAACATCTTTTAATATGCCTGTTTGCTATTTTTGCATCTTTTTTTAGTGAAGTGTCTATTAGAATCTTTTTGTCCTTTTTTGTGGGGGATTGTTTTCTGATGATTGGATCCTGAGTATATTCTAGATAAAAGTTCTTTAACAGATAATGGGATTTGCAAATATTTGCAGATATTATCTTCTAAGTCTCTGTTTTGTTTTTTCATTATTTTACCAATGTTTTTCTAAAAGGAGAGTCTTTAATTTCAGTGAGGTCCAATTTATCCATTTTTTTTCTCTTACAAATCTTGCTTTTGTGTCATATCTAAGAAAATTTTGCCTAACTGAGGATCACAAAGGTAATTTCTTATTTTCTTACAGAAGTTTGATTGTTGTAAAAGCTATCCTTTTTCAGGTAGATTGCCTTTGTGACTTTGAAAAATCAGTGATACTTTGGTCTCCAAACACTAGCTGTCTCAGTTTTTTAGACACAACTTTATCATTTCAGAACATTTACCAGGTTCCACCTGAATTCTCCTTCTCTGCAGTCAGGAATCTCTCTCAAAGGCAGTAAACTGGGGCAGTAGAAGGGCTGTCATCATTTATATTCCTTCTCTGGGAGTCACTACCCTTTGTTGTCTGATTCCAGTGTTTTTTCAACTTTATTGGGATATAATTGATACATGACATAAGGTTGGGGTATACAACATGGTTTATACATATCTATATTATGAGATGATTACCACTAAAAGATTTTAACACAACCATCTCAACACATAATTACCATTTTTTTAATAGTGAGAACATTGAAGATCTATTCTCTGAAATTTTCAAGTATATAATATAGTATTGTTAACTATAGCCATTATGCTGTACATTAAATTCCCCAGAATTTATTCATCTTAGAAAATTAAGTTTATACCTTTTGACCAATATTTCCCCATTTTCTCCACCCCTCAGCCCTTGGCAATAATAGTCTACTCCCCATTTCTGTGAGGTTGTGATTTTTCTATTTCACATAAAAATAAGACTGTACAGCATTTGTCTTTTTATGTCTGACTTATAGTTCATTTAACATAATGCCCTCAAGGTTTGTGCGTATTGTTGCAAATGGTAAGATTTCCACCTTTGTTAAGGCTGAATAATATCGTAGTGTGTGTGTGTGTGTGTACACTTAATTCCAGCACACACACACACACACACACACACACACAGCATTTATACCATATATTCTTTATCTATTCATCCTTCAGCAGACAGCTAGGCTTTTCCCATGCCTTGGGTATTGTAAATAATGATGCATTGAACATGGAAATGCAGATATTTCTTGGAGATACTGAATTTATTTCCTTTGGATAGAGACCCAGTAGGATTATTGGGTCATATGGTAGTCCTATTTTTGAATTTGTAAGGAATGTCCATACTGTTTTCCATAGAGACTGAATCAATTTACATTCCTACCAGCAGTGTAAAAGTTTCCCTTTTCTCCACATCCTTACTGGCACTTGTTATTTCTTGTCTATTTGATGACAACCATTCCAACAGGTGTGAGGTTGTATCTCATTGTGGTTTCATTTCCATTTTCCTGATGATTAGTGATGTTGATCATTTTGCATGTACCTTTGCAAATGTTATCCATTTATATATTGACTTTAGAAAAATGCATATTCGGGTCCTTTACTTTTTTTTTT
>ML111963.1:39093-56581 GCA_003697995.1 Taxidea taxus jeffersonii | reverse complement strand
ACTTTACTTTCAGCCTTCCCTCTGACTGCCAAAGGTATCATAGAACAGATTTTCAGCGATTTAATGGATGCTATTTTATTAATGGTAGAGACAGATTTAGACGATAACGTGTGTGTATGTGTGTGCACGTTCATGTGTAGATGTGAATTAGATCAGTTATAGTTGTATAACTTCTGCTTATTCTAAATTACCTGGCTATGTAATTTTGTTAACTTTTTTTGTTAACTTATATTACCCTTTACCTTTCTGGTGGCACTTCCCTTGTGTGTAAAATATAACTCTGCTGATTGTCCTGACAGCTCTAATTTACTAAATGCAAAACATTGATAATGTTCCTGTACTAGCCTTACCCTTCCACACTGGACTCCTCACCTTCAAGCCCCAAACCACTTGAGGTCACTTTTTTCCCTGCTATTTCTTCTTTAACTAATTTCTAATCCTGAATCCAAGGCAGAATATGTTCTCCATTCTCCGTGAGCACAGATGTGTCTGTGTTCGTTTGGGACCTCGGTCTGTACTGTGTAGCTTCAGGTCAGAATTGTTGTCTAGAGAGCTAAAGTGTTGTAGGGTTCCTCGTCTTGTCTATAGTATTACCCTGCCTGTAGCATAATCTTTTTCACTGTGTGAAAGAACTCTGCCTCCTTTGGCTATTCCCGGTCTTTTATTGTCTTCTCACCTTGTCTTCATACAGTTCCCAACTGTCTTTCTCCATAGATGCCAGCTATTATCTCTTATATAATCCTGGATTATTATAAGTACAATTAAGTTATACTTTTTTTTGAAGATGTCAACTGAGAAGTTATTCAAGATGCACATACATATTATTTGTGGTTGAAGGGCACAGTTTTCGGTATCTTGATGTCTGTGCTCAGTCTTCATGGAGGAAATGGGAATGAACTTTTAAACTTCAACTTGGTGGCTAAGTATTGAGTTTTCTTTGATATTGATTTTCCCTTCAATTTTAATAACAATTCTTTTCCTCATTCCTCTGATGAAGCCATAGATGAGTTGTGCTAAAAATAGCTTTTGGGATAATTTACTCTTATCTCGTATTATATTTGAGAAAACTGAAATTCAGGGAGCCTAAGTTATTTGTCCTGAATCCATTCAGAGTCAGGTCAAGAAATCAGGGTTTTGTTTGTTTGTTTGTTTGTTTTGGTTTTATTTTATTGCTAGCATTTCTAACTCTTTATCTTTTCTAGCTCTGCATCCTTGCTTTGTATGCAGTTGTTTTACTAGGTTGCTAGCTTTGATATGTATTCCTGATGCATGACTTTTCTCTTTCTGAGCTTCAAAGGGACTGGGAGCCTATGGACCCTACCCCATGGTTGAGTACCTGACACTACTACATGAACCTCATGTCCATTGCCTCCTTACTTCTAGCATATAGACTCTGCCTTCTTGATTGACTCTCCACCTGGTAATTCTATGTGGGCTCCATGAGGCCATCTTAGTTTTATCCCAGTGTTGCCTACCACTGTCCTACAGATATCATGCTTCTTCTCCTTGGCATTCTGAATTCTCTCAGCTGCTTGCTTAAGGGAAATATGTATTTCTGGTCTCTACTTTTGATTTATCTCTTGTTCCAACTGATAAAGAAACTGAAGGTAACTAAGGGACTTCCCTGAAAATTCTTTTTAAAATGGGACTTTAAGAATGCTTTTGGAATGTGTAGTCTTGTTTAGGATGAAGAACATGTTCTCCATGATATTGCAAGTATCCTTCAGTTCTTCTGAGACTGAGAAAGTATGTGTGTGTGTGTGTGTGTGTGTGTGTGTGTGTTTATGTGTATGTGTGTGGTGAAGTACTGCACAACTGATTTAAAAAAATCTTTATGTCATTGGAGGGATTCCTTTGAAGGCATTATGGTATAATGGAACAGGTTTGGGCCTGGGATCAGATTCAGCTCATTTGGAAAGTAGTTCTTCTAATTAAATATTTGACCCTGAAAAAAGTTATATCTTAAGTTCCAGAATCAGAATTAAAACCCAGCTTTACCTAGGTCTAAAAATTAGTTTTTTACACACCATACATAAGACATTCTCTGCTTCAGAATGTTCGTTTGACACAACTGACCAGAAGAATGTTCATGATTTTCTGCCTTCAGCAGGAAGGGCAAATGGGATTCATCATACCTGAAGGTAAATGATTAAAGACTGAATTACTGGCCAATTATTTAATATCTCTAAGCTCCAGTTGGCCTCAGCTATGCTGAGATAAAGATAGTTGTATGGCTAAAGTATGACCATGCGTATGAAAGATGCATTTTAGAAATAGTACTAGTAGAACTGTCATTCTACTTTTTCTCCATCTTAGGAAACTGAGTAGGGCATAATTTTCTACAAATAATGACGATGTGACAGCCTGTTCAGGCTGCTATGTAAGAAAATACCACAGGATAGGAAGCTTATAAACAGCAGAGATTTAGGCCACCTGGGTGGCTCAGTGGTTAAGCCTCTGCTTTCAGCTCAGGTCATGATCTCAGGGTCCTGGGATTGAGCCCCACATCAGGCTCTCTGCTCAGTGGGGAGCCTGCTTTCCCCTCACTCTCTGCCTGCTGCTCTGCTTACTTGTGATAGCTCTCTGTCAGATAAATAAAGTCTTTAAAAAAATAAACCGCAGAGATTTATTTCTTGCAGTTCTGGAGGCTGGAAGTCTGGGATCATGGTGCCAGCATGGTTGGATGGGGGCCTTCTTGTGGTTCACAGAATCTTCATTGTATCCCATGGTAGAAAGGGTGAGGAAGCTCTGTAGGGTCTCTTTCATAAGACCGTGAATTCCTTTCATGAAGGTGCCACCTCTCTGACCCTAATTACTTCCAAAAGCCCTACTTTCTAACACCATCACCATGGGCATTAGAGTTCCAACATGTGAAGTTTGAGAGAGACACAGATATTCAGATCATAACAAGATATCATTGATTTGTCTCCAGAGTATAATGTTGAGATAATAAATCTGACGGCCACTGGCGTCAAATATATCCCTATTGAGAGATATTTAGATAGGAATGGTAAATTACAATAGTTTATTCCTGAAAACTAACACATGTATACACATAAAAACCAGTTTCCATGTTATGTCTAGACGTAATGAAATTTAGTGTTTTTCCCTCGACGAAACCCAAGTTATAACCTAGGAAAATAGATTTGTGATGGAAGGTAAATGATAAAAGGAAAGTAGATAAAATAGGTGGAAACTGCCATTTATGCTTTGCTGTTTTGTGTTATTTACTTTAACAGAACACCTAAGAATAGCATTTGCTTATCTAAAAAGGGTTGTGATGTAAGCATCTCTCTTTCTGGCTAGGAAGCTGAGTGTCTTTGTGCTGTTCTAATGTTTTATATTTAAGAGGCTGTTACAAAATACATGAGTTACCAAGCAGTAGAATCCTATCAGATTCAATTAAGGCTATTTGTTTATATGTAGATATGTAGATTCAGGTACTATGCAATTTAGCAGTTGTGTCAAACTCAGGGAAGCTAAAGGCATGGGTGTGGGGATGGGGTTGAGGTAGGTAGAGGATGGGGAAAATAGTTAGTTATTCCAGACCCGAGGCAGTAGCCCAAGCTATTAAGGGCTTCAGATACGTCGTTGGAAGAGAATTTGTCCTTTAATAGTATTACTTTATGTAATCAGCCAGAATCCTAATCTCTTGAGACTCCTTGAAGGAGTCTCAAGTTATTAATATGTTAACCAAAACAGTGGTAGAGTAGAAAACCTCTTGCTGATCAAATCAAACAGCACTACTTGATGATCTTTATTGAATCATAATAATCCTTCTGAAAAAAATCCCAAAGGAGGAAAGACTTTAAAACTTTGCACGTGAAACACTTATTTAATAATGTACCCCCCAAATTCTTATACCTTCCTCACAGAGAATTCCAGTTACTCTAGCCCGGGGTGGGAGGCTACAGTGAAGCAATTTGTAGAAATTAATATGGAACCATCAGAAACAGAGTTTAAACTCATCTCTACCAATCTCAGGAAAAAAAAAATCTGTTCAAGAATATTGATTCAGCCTTACTGAACAACAAAGTGTTCCTTATTTATGCTCTTAATGTTTATCAGAGATGGCAAATGGGCTTCATTCAACCTGTTGCTTTGTAAGGATTGATTCATAATGGCTTCCTGGAGTGCTACATTGAGAAAGACTTTATGATGGGTCCATATTATTGGGTAATTGACATTATTGATTACAGAGATGTGCCTTGATATGGGGTGGGGAGTTTGCCTGCCAGTATTTGTTATTTCTGGGTTAAAAACAAAATGTCTAGGAGAGTGCTTGGTGAGTATTAGGTATGTAAGACATGTTATTTATCTCCCATTTATCATGACTACTTCTTCTAGGTATAGCCACAAGAGCCTTCTTACAGTAGGCATCTGACCCACATTCAGCAGTGTCCAATCTGATAGTCCTAGAGGGCATAACTGGAAACTGACCTGGAAGCTAGACACACAAAATGGTGTCCTGTAAGCCACCATACCGACTCCTAAGAGGACTAGTTCAAGTTTTATATATTTATATTCGTTATTTAATCAAACGTGGATGCTCATAAGAGGTGGCATATTTTCTGAAATATGGAAAGTAAGTTGAAGCTATACTTTCTCTTGAATTTACTACCATGTCACAGTATGCCTAAGATATTCAGGACAGATATCCAGTGTAAATGATGATAAATGTTATCCTTCTATTAGTATCCCTTTTTTTTTCTACTTAGAAGTCACTTTAGATGTAAAAGCATAACTACCAAATCAGCCAAGAATTTTTCTTTTTCTTTTTTTTCTCTAAATCATTGTGTACTCAAAGTTTATTTTCCCTCTGAGTACCTATGGAAGAATGGACTCCTAAGAGACTAGATTAATCAAATTTAAAAGCAAATGTAAATTTAAATTAACCATGGAGCCCTGCTGTACCACAATTAATATTTCAAGGTAAATGAAATGTGATGATAGTAAATACCAGTTCTATTCAGAAATGGAAACATTCTGTTCCATGGTATATTTGGGCAAAGAATGGAAATTTGAAAAGAAAACTATTATTAACACACTAGCTTTGGCTTTTTAAGATATAATTTAAACTTGATTATAATTTCTTTAAAAAAAATCTCAATTTCCCCATCTCATAGTCCAGGTTAAGAGTTTCTCAATCTTGACACTATTTACATCTGTCTGTGTATTGCTTTCATGTGGGGCTTATAGGATGTTTAAGAGCATCCCTGGCCTCTAGGCAGGAGATGCTAAGAGTAATTTGCTCCCTTCTACCCTTAGCAGTTTTGAAAACCAAAACTGTCTCCAGACACCAAGCATTGATTTGGAAATCAAGGGAACTGTATTACCACTCACTAGCTTTAACACCCACTAACTGTATTTTTTTTTTTTTTTTGGTTACCTATTCTCTCTGGGCCAGATTTCAACTTAAGTAAGTGAGGGTTTTGAATCGTCTTATCCACTTCTAAACTTCTCTGGTTTGATCTTCCTATTACTTTCTTAAGAGATAAAACAATGTCCTGGAGACAGAAAATCCTTGAGGATAGTCCTTGCGGGTGACACAGAAAGGTCTGTGAAGTAACGGGTTAAAATTAGTAGAGAAAAAGCACAACCACTGGAGCCATGTAGATTTTTTATGACTGTCACCCGGGAGCCTGAGTTTTTATAGTTTGTATTTACCATGAAAACCTGTTGGAAGGAATCAAAAGAAGTAGAGAGGCTGGGGAGGGTGTGGGGGGGGGGGGGTTTGGGGGGGGGGTTGGAGGTGGGGGTGATAAACTTGGAGAAGCAGTCAAGAAAGAAAGAGTTGCTTTTTCTGTAATGCTTATAATTTTTATACCTGTTTTCAGGCAAAACTCGTACTATCGTACTATCATTTATACATTTCTGATGAGGATTTCTGTGGTTCGGAGGTAAGGGACTCACCTAAAACCGTGATCTAGCCATGACCTTGGTTCAAGCTTCTTTTCTTCTCTTCAAATGGAGGAGTTGGAGCATTTGCCTTCTGAAGCCAGAAGGCTCACTGCTAATCTTCAGTGTCCACAAAATCTGCTGTTGTGTTATTTCTGGGTCTGCTGACAAGGACAGGAAACTGCGCTTTGGTGAGGTGCCTATGCATAGACAGCAGTATTGCTGGATAATGGAGATTCTAATTTAATCAGCCTGAGTTAGGGAAAGCACAACATACATCAGAGCTTTCGAAAGATGTTTAATGTGTTATGCTCAGAAGAGAACATCAGTGTACACCCGCTGCTTCGTCGTTTACGGTTGGGCTTTGTGTCTGTTTCTCCACTCTGGTCCTTTCCTAAGACATTAGTCACCCATTGTCTCTTTAGCTAGACTCTCCAGCATGACTGTGACCTGCACATTTGGTGTGACTGTGACTAACAGTCTGGCTGGCCGGTGGGCACTTTTGCTCTTTGCAGCAAACACATTCTGTCTCCCTGATGAGAAATCACTTTTACTAGAGGTTATCCTTAATCACCAATCAAATGAGCCTCTCCTGAAATCTGGCTTCTCTGCAACCTGCTGCTACCACCTTAGTGTATTGGCATCAGATAGGGTCATATATCAGAGCAAGTTAATTTCTTGAAATCTGTTAAATAGGATGATCTTTTGCTCCATGGCATGCAGATTATGTTAGTAAACTTAGTAATACATGAGAGTTAGCACAAGGATAGTCCAGTCTCGCTCTTTTTCTTGTTACAGAGCTAGAGGACAGGTAATTTATTTTACACTTATTCACCCTGAATAGGTCAGAACCATGAAATTTGAGAATCCTTCATTTGAGGCTATCAAGTCATTGGGGAGATTAAATCTACATTCTGCTTTAATCTGCCAGGCGGCCGTTGCCATCAGTAAAATGTCGGATCTGTCGTCATTGTTAATGTAAGGGGCACTGCCTGGGTAATCATCAGCTGAAGGCGGTGACAAGTAATTTTATTGAAGGACCAAGTGAGAACTTAACCCTCTTGATTTTTTTGCTTGAACCCATTTTCATACTTTTGACAGAATGAGGACATTTTTAGAAAATACAGTGAGTTCTTTGTTAGTTTCAAACAAAATATTTCTCAGTCTTGCACCTAAATTTAGTACATTTGAGAGGTTATGCCAGGAAAAATTAACAGATTACAAAAAGAAAAAAAAAGAAAAAAGTAATTTTACAAGATTGAAAGCACTCTATTTTTCTATTTTGTGCTAAATCACCATTTTTATAGTAATCTTTTGGAGTATTTACATTTTGTTTTTGAACAGAGTAGATGCATGGGAGCAGAGGAATTGTATTAATCCTGGATATTGCTGGAAGCAACTTTTCATAATAGAATGTATTCTCTTTCCTTTTTAGGCTCAGAATTTAGGTAAAGAAAAAATATAGATTAAACGTGGAACTTCTTAAGTAATTCAAGATTACAAGATGTTACTAAAGCTTAGAAGTCATATTAAACCAGAATCCATATTCTGCAATTGTCGTCTACCAATATAAGGTTGAGAACACATTTTTGTATTTGAAAATACAAAATAGCAATTTGACACATATGTGTATATGTATTCTGCTAATGCTTAAAGTATAACCGAAATGAACTTTAGGTCATTTTATAGGTACTCGCTCTATTCTGACTTATATATTTTAAGTCCGTGTAAACCAGGACTATAATATGTTCACATAATAAGATTAATCAGAGGTTTACTTGTATGTGGCTTACTGAAAATAGGAGCTTAATGACTTTCAAAACCCATATTTTTACTCCTAGGAAAAAAGATAATTAGATTTAAATTCTAAACACAAAATCCTGTAATAGTGGACTGTGCAACTGTGTATCTCTTTACTTCCAGTAATTTTGGAAGCTTTCTTTTTTTTTTTTTTTTTAATTTTCAAATGACTCCACTTTGTCAGGTATTTCATACCAAAGAACAGCGGTGGTGGTGGTGAGTCAACGGGAAGGTTGAGATAGAGAGGTAATGAAATACTTTCTGAAATTAGAAAACAAGTTTAATGGTGATGTTTGAATGAAACCTTTTCAAACCCACTGTCAAAACACAACTTCTTTTTCTCTTTTGTCTGAATCTCATGGCAACCTTGTTACCTTTTACAGTGACTTCCCTTCTGGGGTATGTTTTCTGAACGCCTTTCATTTAATAGGCATATTTTAGAAATCTAATTTCGCTGTCTGCTTCAGTTCAGCGATGCTGTGGAAACCTAACCATTTTAGACTGTCTGGATGCTGTTTTCATCAAGTCATTAACGTTATTATTGAGGGTGACACAGGGAAGTTATCTCCCCTCACTTAGAGCGTCTTATTTGTTAAAGACCACAACCTCTTAACCTTTATAAAGGATGTGGTTTCACCAAGTTAACTTTTTATGTGGCGCTAAACTGTTTTCCACTATAATTTCAGTTTATTTCTGTCTGCAGTGCTTCCTGCAAAACTTGCAAGGCTTTTTGTGTGTGTGTGTGTGTGTGTTGGTAAAGCCCAGCTGGGTTGTGGATAGGTGTTCTTGGGATCTCAGTTTCCTTAGCACATCAGAATGGAGCCCACGGTCCTCATTTCAGAGATAAGGGAATTGAAAGCCTCGTTGTCCTGCTCCGTAGCATCAGCGTATCAAGGTCTGGTATGAATATGCTGACTCTTCATGCAAGGAGTTTCATCTCATCTACACCCTGCTCCTTTGCACGGGTCTTAGCTTTGTTAGAACTATAGTTTGAGACCCTGAAAACTGGGTAATTTTTATTAGCCCTTTTGTTCTTGGACCATTGCTCCTTTGTTTATGTTGAGTCACAGCCCAGATCTCAGCCTTCTGCTTTGTGCCCTGGTTAATTTAGGTTGAACTCTAACAAGAACACTTGCAGTTCATTATAAAAGTAGCATTGTTGCTTTTGTGAAAATGATACACACGTGGGTATAGATTTAAAATGTCACAAACTTAAATGAAGAAAATTCTAAAAATAAATAGAAATTTACACCAGTCACTCCATCCCATGGTTAATGTCTTGGCCAACACACTGTCAGTCATATCTCCAAGCAAAGGTGTACTTATTCACGTACATATGAAATTTTGCCTGCACTAGTTCACATCATAATACAACACTAATAATGCCTGAAGCAGCCATTTCCTTTAATGTGGCTAATATTGTCAATACTTAAAATTTTGACCATTCTGATTTACATGAAAAAAAGGCCCTTTTTTTTCTTTTCCTTTTTAATTCTACCTCAACAGGATCCCTTTTTAAAAGATATTTATTTATTTGATAGACAGAGATCACACAAGCAGGCAGAGAGGGGAGGGGAGAAGCAGGCTCCCTGACAAACAGAGAGCCCGATGTGGGACTCGATCTCAGGACGCTGGGATTATGACCCAAGCCGAAGGCAGCAGCTTAACCCATTGAGCCACCCAGGCGTCCCTCAATAGAAACCTTTAAATCACCTTTTCATGTCTTTTCTCCTATTTGTATCGACATAACCCTGTTGTTCTTTTAGTCCTTATTGACTTGTAAAATCTCTCATTTAGTAGACTATTTACTTTCTCTATATGATGTTTTCTAAATATTTTTCTCGGTTTAAAAAAAAAGCATTCCAGGGACGCCTGGGTGGCTCAGTGGGTTAAGCGGCTGCCTTCGGCTCAAGTCATGATCCCAGCGTCCTGGGATCGAGTCCCACATCGGGCTCCTTGCTTGGCAGGGAGCCTGCTTCTCCCTCTGCCTGCCTCTCTGTCTGCCTGTGCTCGCTCGCTCTCTCTAACAAATAAATAAATAAAATTTAAAAAAAAAAAAATTCCAACTAGTTATGTCTTTTTTTTTTCCCTTGGTCTTCTGTTTTTGTTGTTTTGTTGCTATCTATCATAAATTTTCCTTTGCAGTGAAGATAAACTTAGTATTCTAAACCATGCAGGTAATTAATTTCTGGAATTATATTCAAAGGTAAGCCTATAGATGATCAGGTTAATAGTAAATAATACCATAAGTTATTTTAAAAAATATCTGCACAAGTTAGTAGTATTGCTAATACCTCTGTAGGAAGGAGAGGGTCTTTTATTAAGCAGGATTGGCAAATGTCCAAGTATATGTAACCAGGCTAATTAGCTGTTTACTGATTTCCTACCACTGGGTTAGTATCCCTTGGGCATTTAGTTCTTTATTTTGTTATTGTGCTGATACTCCAATGAAGCTTTCTTTCTTTCTTTCTTTTTAAAGTGTGTCCTGTGTGAAAGTAGTTTCTGAGCTGAATATATTAAATTCCTGTCTTGAATTCTTTCAATTTACCATATGCAATTTTATCATTGAATAGTGGAAATAGTATCATCTGCCTAGAGGAATTCTGCATTGTCTGAAGGATGGCTGCCACAGATGTGTTTGGACAACAGTGTTAATGCTCTGCATTTTCCATGATGAACCCTACATCTTATAGCCTTGGTGCTTCCTACCAATATTTTGTTTCTTTTATCCTTTTCTCTTTCATTTCTTACTATTGTTACTCTTGTTGTAGTGAAGTTGTTATTTTATTTTTAATGTAGTGCATTCCTTTTTTTTCTTTTCTTTTTCTTTTCTTTTTTAGGGACTTTCTATTTGCCTATCCAAACCTTTGTTAAAAACATGAAGGATGAAGTGTTGATGTGTAATAACGATTCAGCATTTACAGATTTTATCGACCTTTTGGTTACAATTAGTACATCCCATTGATATCAGATGAAGCCAATAAATCTGTTTTAGTACTTGTAGCCTGCCCTCTCAGCATGCAATATTTAAAAATTGTATATGAAAGGAGGAGGGCTCTGATTCTTTAGAAGGCAAAATCATTCCTGGTTAGGAAAACAAAGAGTTTAGATCACTGAAAGGAAGCTAAATGCCAGCAGGATTTTGTTTCTACCTGTTACAGGAAAGTGTAAAGACTAAGTAAAGCACAGTGAAAGAGAAAGAAGTCTCTCAGGGAGTTGGTACTTTGAATGCTAGTTTGGAAGAAAAACCAACAAAAAGTAAGCTTATTATGAAGACGTGACTGAAGCTGGGAATCTTTTATGTTTCCTTGGATGGTAAATACTAAAATTAGTAAACGAAATGAGAACTAACATTTGTTGGAACTTTTAGCATGCATTTGATTCTTTTCAAGCACGAACATGATAAAAGGCATTGGATTCTCAGAGCTCTAAAAGGTGGCCCTCAATAATTCCATTTTGTAGATGGGGAAATCCGAGGTCAAATCTGAGGTCAAAGAGGTCAAATACTTTGCAATGTGTTTAGTTAGTGGTGGAACACCAGGCCTCTCTGGTTTCAAAAGCATGACCTTTCTGTCTCCAGTGAAGGTCTTAGAAAGAACAAAATTTCCCAGGGGAACGAATGGGTTTGGTGAATTCTCTGATTGTTAAGGCACATACTACTGAAGAAGAAAAAAAATCTCTTTAGGGTACCCAGAGGAAGCAGAGCAGAGGGGATATTGATAAGTGAATGGTTATGTAGTGTTTTCTTGCTTGTTTCCTTGTTTTAGTATCACCTGTATTTCAAATTGGAAAGTTTGAGGCTAAATGCCCCAAATATGGTTTGTCTATTCATTGTAATTTTCAGATCATGTATCATTCCTTACATGTTTTGGGGAGTCTACATGAACAAGTATCAGCTGGTATGATGTTCTGCTTATCTACCCAGAAGCTTCTCTTTCCTAGTGATTGTCTTCTTGCTTAATCTATCCCAGGCCCTAGACCAGCATCATCTGCCTTTTGGGTTCTTTTACTATTCAAATTTTGAGATGATAAAACCTGTATTAGAGATTTTACATGAACATAAATATGAATGTATTAGGTTTTTTAAAAATCCTTCCAAATTTAACATGGGACTCACAGTATAGTATGCAAGGGGATGGCCGTTTTCATTATTAGGTTCTAGGCTCATGGAGGAGAGCAAACATTTTGTACTTGTTTGAATCTCTAGCACCCAGTATGCTGTCATCTGCTTTTGTACTGAATTGTTTTCATGCTATTTAAATAGAACACTTCTCTGAATCATTAATGTAAAACCTTTTGTGATCTACATATTATACAGTAGATTCAATAGACTGGGTTTGGATAGATCTTTGGAATATGAGGCTAAAAGGACTTACTTCCTGATGATAAAGAAAGGGTGACTGCCAAGTGGCAAGAGAGAGAGACACGGAGAGAGATTCATGGGTTGTCTACCAAATCAGTTGTATTACACGACAGCCTCCCCTTATACACTTAAAGTGCTGTTCTTTGAATGTGAGGATGATGCCTCTAATGATTCAACATCAGCATGACAGGATCTCGAGTTGTTTTTCCGGTAGAGGTAATTACCTTTCTCTGATTCATCCCCACCCTCTTGGTTCTGATTCCCTAGCGATACACTGCCTGCAGGATAACATCACTGCCCAGGTGATGGTTAGATTCTCTTAATGGTGCATCTGAGCAATTAATGCATGTATATTTTTTGTGTACACATTATGTTATAATAACCACTTCAGCAAAATATCTCTGTGTACATGTGATGTTGAAAAACCAGCGAAGTGTCAAAGAAAAAGACCCCCAAATCCTTATTTTTTTTTTAAAGATTTATTTATTGGACAGACAGAGATCACAAGTAGGCAAAGAGGCAGGCAGAGAGATAGGGGGGAAGCAGACTCCCCGCCGAGCAGAGAGCCTGATGTGGGGCTCGATCCCAGGACCCTGAGACCGTGACCTGAGCTGAAGGCAGAGGCTTAACCCACTGAGCCACCCAGGTGCCCCCCAAATCCTTATTTTCTGATGTGTAGCTCTTATATCATTTCCTATCAGTCAGGGGATTTAAATTAGATGATTTTTGATTATTCTCAAATTCTGAACAAACCATGGTTCATAAATTCCATGTAGTTAATTGATTAATTTCCACTCACTAAGTTCTCACATAGTACTATATTATTTAATATTTTCAGAAACTTTTGTTTTCATTTCTGTTCTTGTTTAAAAAATAATGCTACTGTTACCTTTGGATATAGATACATGTCAAAATAACATTCCCTGAATTATTTATGGTTGGTGTATTTTAAGTGGTAGAAAATAATCTTATTTTAGTCAGCTGGAGGTTATGTTTAAGTAATAAGGAAGTAGAGCGTTTTGTTTGGTTTTTACTTGACATCTTTTTTTTTTTTTCTCAAAGTTAAACTTCTGATTCACTTTGGCTTTTATTAGTTTAAGTGATAAGCTATGTATAATTCAAAGCATGGAAATATATAATCCTATTAAAGGCACGTGAAGGAGTGTGGTCTTCTATCTTCTATCTGCTAGTTGGGTCAAGAGAAAGTTCATGGAAACTATAGACAGACTTTAATCCTCACTTTATGAACAAAGAAACTGAGGTCAGGATCAAAGTACTGCTAGTTAGCTTCCTGAGTCCTCTGAATACTCCTCTTTAGTCTTTCAGTTTATCCAAGATACCTTTCTTTAAACTGGAAAATAATTAATAACTAGGCGTTCATGATGATTAGTGTACAAATGCTGTGGAAATGCCTAGCAGTGAGGCAAGCCAAAAATGGCTCTGTGCTCTCCAAGAATTTCAGAGAGAAATGCCAACAGTGTGAAATTCTCTGTGGCTTAACATATTTCCCTTATAGGATCCAGAGTTCTCAGAATCATGTTATTCTCCCCACTGAAAACTTCCTTGCCATGAGCAACCTATCCCTTATAAAGTATAAAGTCATGCTGGAGGTCGAGGGTTACGTCCCGATGGCTTGGCCATTTGTGAAAGGTGAAAATTTGTTTCTGAAATAGTCCTTTTTCATAGTGTGTGTATATTGAGATAACACAGAATCACATTTCAGAATCAAGAGTGTGTTCTGCCCAGTGTTTTCACCAAGATAACAACTTACTGCGAATTGCAAATGCCCTTTTAGGGTTTGCTGGTTTCACTGAATCTTTAGTTACTGCAGGTTTTAAATAAAAACACTGTGAAAAATCTTGCCTTTTGCTCTCTTTCCTCAGTAGTTTCTCTCAGCTGAACAACAAAAAGGTCCTAACTGAGATCCGGTAGAGCATCACTTGATTTAGTCTTTCTTATTTGAAATGAAAATACTTGTTCCCCTGACATCCTGATGTCTGCAGCCCTCCATTTCTAAAGGTTTAATATAATACTGTGAGGGTGATTTAGTGTAGCTCTGAACCACATGATTGTGGAAACATAATTCTGATCATAAGAATTTATTGCCCAAAGTGAGTTAAGGGAATGAAGGGAAAAAATGATTTTCTGACCATATACAAGAGACAAATACTAAAGTCGAAGAAATGCTTTCAGGGGCGCCTGGGTGGCTCAGTGGGGTAAGCTTCTGCCTTCTGCTTGGGTCTTGATCTCAGGGTCCTGGGATGGAGCCCAACATCAGGCTCTCTGCTCAGCGGGGAGCCTGCTTCCCCCCTCTCTCTCTCTCTATCTCTCTACCTGCCTCTCTGCCTACTTGTGATCTCTCTTTGTTAAATAAATGAATAAAATCTTAAAAAAAAAAGAAAGAAATTCTTTCATATTTATTAAAACCGATTCAGGGAGTTTGTTGTTTTTGTTTGTTTGTTTTTTGTTTTGTTTTGTTTTATTTATTTATTTAGGCTTGAAAACTTTAACATTATCAATATATATCTCCCTTTTGCAGTTTCAAATCTTTTTTCTCGTTTATATGTGTTCTGGGATCGGTATGCCACTAAGGGAAATTGGACTTTTGCCTGGTGGTTATAGAATAACTTCCCCTTGCTCCAAAATATTATGGAATGAAGAAGATATTGTATTGGTTTCCTGCCCAGAAAGTGATGCCTCATTCTCTCATTATGCAGTTAGTTATTCTCTATTTGGTAAGCCCAGATTGTCATAGTGGCTCTCAGGCAATGGTTCTCAACTGGGGTTTATTGTACCCCTATGGGAACATTTGGCATTCTCTGGAGACCTTTTTGGTTGTCACAACCAAGGGTGGTGCCACTGGCATTGAGGGAGTGGAATACTGCTAAACGTCCTACAATGCATAAGACAAACTCCTACAACAAAGAATTATCCAGCCCAAAACGTCAGTGCACTGGAGGCTGAGAACCCTGATCTAATGCTTATTGCATTATACTATGACCATTTGTTCATATGTGTCTCACTTCAACTGGCTTGTAAGAGTTTTCCTGGGCAAGGCATAGTCTTCTGCCTCTGGAAGTATCCTTAACATTTTAGGTGTTCCAGAATACTGAATGTTGAATGACCCTCAGACATGAGTCTGACTCATTGTTATGCACTTATACTTTTTCTCCCTCATTGGTGAGGTTTGCAATACTTTTATTTTGACATTTGTACACAAAAAAATTGTACAGACTTCAAGTGTATCAGTCATTAAGTCATCAGAAAATGAGCCCATCAATTTAACTACTTCATAGACCAACATATAAATAAGGTGAGCCTCCCATAAAAAATGTTTCCCAAATGCCACTGGTAATTGCCATCCTGATTTCCAGTACTCATATTCCTGTTTTAAAATTGTTTTCTGGCTCAAAATCACAGCATGTCTGTGAGATTCATCTAAGTTGTATATAGCTCAGCTGTAAGTAGTCCATTTTCATTGGCTTAAACTTTAAATATAAGAGACATTTGGGGCACCTGGGTGGCTCAGTGGGTTAAGCCTCTGCCTTCGGCTCAGGTCAAGATCTCAGGGTCCTGGGATCGAGCCCTGCATCGGGCTCTCTGCTCCGCAGGGAGCCTGCTTCTCCCTCTCTCTGCCTGCCTCTCTGCCTATTTATGATCTCCCTCTCTCTCTCTGTCAAATAAATAAATAAAATATTTAAAATAAATAAATAAATAAATATAAGAGACATGATCATACAGAAAGATGAAAACAATAGTCTTTGTTCCTACTTTAGCATAACAACCTTATAAAGAATCCACTGCTACTTGTGAATAGAAAAAAAATCTAATGTCAGTGACTTAGGCAGAAATTTAACTGCAGAGGAGTCTTGTGTTTTATTTTATTATTTTCACAGGCTCCTGTTGTTTTAAGCCTTTCTGATTCTGCTGTGGTAACGTTGGCTTAGTCACTGTGACTTGATTTCACAACAGCTAATGTTAAGTAAGGGACACTTATTACTTGATGTTTGTCAATTACCCCCCCCCCATACACATCTCCACTATGCTCAATTTACTTACTGACCTTCTATTTTGAACCTTCCAAACACATACGGAGACTACTACTTTTTTTTTCTTGTTTTCTTTATTCAGATTATCTTTATTTCAGCTCATCATGATCATTATTATTTTTTTCCAATTGAACATTGTGCTTCCATAGCCATACATTAGTAACATGTGTATATATGTGTGCATTGGGAGAGGAACCATTAATATGTAGTGTATAATTTCTTTTTTTTTAAAGATTTTATTTATTTGACAGACAGAGATCACAGGCAGGCAGAGAGGCAGGCAGAGAGAGAGGAAGGGAAGCAGGTTCCCTGCTGAGCAGAGAGCCCGATGCGGGGCTCGATTCCAGGACCCTGAGATCATGACCTGAGCCGAAGGCAGAGGCTTTAACCCACTGAGCCACCCAGGCGCCCCTGTAGTGTGTAATTTCATAATGACTAAAATATTATCATCTTATAAGATTATAGCATTTTAAGGTTTTGTGACAATTTAGGAATAAATTAGTACAATATTCTTATCTTATTGGGGAAACCCATGGGAAAATGAAAAGTGGCTTGACTAAAGGGAAACAGCTACTTAGCAGTGGGACTGGGACGAGGGCTCTGGGATTTGGACTCATCATTACAGGCTCCTTCCAACAGAGAATCATATGATAAATAAGAAGAGATGGAAATAGCAAAAGGAATTATTGAGTTTCTTAGAGTATGTAGAGGACCATAGTCTCTATTAGCCAGGCGGGGGAGGGGGCATAATTGTAGAAGGAAATATGTCTTTTTTCACAGAAACATGTAAACAGACATTTTATTTGCTTTGCACAACTGTAGGTACAGAACATTGTCAAGTTTAAGAGTCTCATGCTCTACCGACTGAACTAGCCAGGCGCTTATTGTCAAGTTTAAATACACACACACACACACACACACACACACACTTAAGTTAGTGATACCAGATGAAGAAATTCTAAAAGAGAAACAGAACTGAATTTTTTTTTTCTATTTTAGCACATATATATTTGTGCCTACCTTTACGTAGGTGGACTGGTAGGTGATGGTAATCTACAATTACATACTGAGGGGTTTTGCTTTTTGCTTTTGTTTTTGTTTTTTTTAATGAGTGATGTTTGCACAGATCTATTTAAGCAAATTAATTCCCCACTGCCCTGGAGTCTTTGATGAGAACCATTAATATCAAATCCAAATGGAAAAGTGGGAAGAATCCCAAAAAGCATTTTATTTTATTTTTTAAAGACTTTTTATTTATTTATTTGACAGACAGAGATCACAAGTAGATCACAAGTAGGCAGAGAGAGAGGAGGAAGCAGGCTCCCTGCTGAGCAGAGAGCCTGACTCAGGGCTAGATCCCAGGACCCTGGGATCGTGA
>ML111963.1:27053-38693 GCA_003697995.1 Taxidea taxus jeffersonii | reverse complement strand
TCTCATCCCACCTTTAAATAATCATCAACTCCTGTAGAGTCCACCTCTCCAAATAATTCTGAATCTGTCCCTTTCTCTACGTTGTTGTTGTTGTTTTTCCTCAGTCCATCAGAGTACCAGCCTCCAATACCTTCCATCTGTACTGTTAGGAGAGTGTCCATCATGATCTTCCTACATTTACATGCTCTTTTTTTGTTTGTTTGTTTGTTTAAGCTTTTTTATTTAAACATATAATGTAACCCCACCCCCGTCTCCCAAACCCTCTCCCCCCCACCCCCCTCAATTTGTTTTATGACATTAAGAGTCTCTTTTGGTTTGTCTCCCTCCCGATCCCATCTTGTCATTTACATGCTCTTTTGCAGTTCAATTCATAAACTGAAAATGAGCCTGGATGATCTTAAAATGCAAAGCTGGTTCTATCTCTGTCCTGTATAAAGCCTCAGAAGTGCTCCAATGCCCAGCAGATAAAAGTGAAAATCTGTACTATGGCCTGTAGGGCTGTGTTTAGTCTGATCTCCAGCTATTTTCCTATCATTGCCTTAAGCCTCTTCTTCAGGAATCTCTTTGCATCATTCCCATTGGCTGTTCAGGTATTGAGCAATAACAACTTTCTTCCCTCCTCAAACCATTCATGCATGCTGTTCCCTCTCTCTGCAAAGCTCTTCCTCATTCATTTCATTTAGTTTGAAATTTCTTCCTTCTCTTTCACATCTCAGCTTATGTATCAGGGAAACTTTTCCTGACACCTCAACTTAGTTAAGTTTTCCTAAGTACACACACAGAACATTTTCTTGCAGTCTTTATTCTGTTTTATACAATTGCAGTTAAAGTCCAAACTGATTGATTGTTTATTTAAGGTTTGTATTAGTCTCCTACTGGTTCTGTTAAAAAAATGTTTCAAGTGTTATGGTTTAAAACAATACAGATGTATTATTTCACAGCTCTGGAGGTCAGAAATCTTAAATGCGTCCTATAGGGCTGAAATCAAGATGTCAGCAGGACCGTGTTTCTTTCTGGAGGCTCTAGGGGAGAATCCAGTTTTTGTCTTTCCAGCTTCTAGAGGCTGCCTGTAGTCTGTCCTGTGGCTCCCTTCCATCTTCAGAACCAGCAACAGCCAATCAAGCCTTTCTCCTGATTCCATGTCTCGGTTCTGATGCTTCTGTCACTCTCTACCTCATTCAAAGACCCGTAAGTTTACACTGGACCCACCCAGATAGCCTGGGATCATCAGCCTCTATTAAGGTCAGCTGATTAGAAACCTTAATTCCAGCTTCAACCCAATTCTCCCTTGACATGTACATAACAGAATTAAAAGTATCAGGGATAGGGGCATCTTTGGCAGGCCATTCTGCCTACCACAATGTCTGCCTCAGCAGTAAATTGTAGTCTTCCTAAGGGCAGGAACCATACCTGTCTTACCCATGCTAGATGTCCAATACCTAGCACGTTGCCCAGCACAGTGTAACACGTTAAAGATACTTGTTGGATGAAAGAATGAGTTAATAAACTGCACTTATTGTCAGTTATCATTGGTACTAGAGGCAAGTAGCAAGTCTCAGGGTGAGAAAGAAGCTGGACACTAATTATGCTACGTTAAGGTGGTATGGAAAGATATAGCTAAATTGTTTGAAGTTTTCTATGCAAGTCATCTCATAGTCTTTGGGAATTAAAAAACACAGTCTGCAGTTTATTTTGGAATTCCTGTTGGTTCTGTTCAACCCCCACCAGAATGAATTTCATAATTATATATTCTGTACAGAAATATCAACATAAATGTGCTTTCCTGAAGCATGCAGCTGCTGTCACTGAGGCTGACTGTAACTCAGACATATGCTGGGTGGCAGCAGATAAGTTGGAATTAGTTGTGATAGGTAATCCACAAAATAGCTAGACCGCATGCCAGTAATCAAGAATTCACTGTAATTACTTTAATCTGTAATCGGCTCAACACAGTGCACAAAAGACTGGCAGAGGAATTCTGCAACCAGAGAGGAAGTTGGTTAATTATTCCAAGACCATTGCTTTGTTCCCATATTGATTTTGAATTATATGACCTAATCATTCATTTATTTATATATTTATTCATTCGTTGGAATGTGTTAATTACATTAGAAGCATATTAATTACACTAGAAACAAAACCCAATAAAACATGTCCCCTCACCTCACAGTACTTCCAGGCTCATCATGAGAGACAGACATGTAAATAAACCCATAAGTGCAAACCTAATTCCCTTTCTTCCTTCCTTGAAAAAAAGAGGAAGTAGTAGGCTCAAAGTTAATCAACAGTGTGCTGAAGAAATCCTTCAATTCTGTATTAGAAAGACAAATTTTTGGAAAACACACATGCACACACCACACACACACACACACATCACATTACATGGTTGCCAAGGTGCCAGCTTAGTTTACTGGAAAAAATAGTGAGATTTGATTTTTTTTTTTTTAATTCTTGAATCTGTGGGCTATATGCTGTATACTAAAACAGATGACAGGCTATTTATTGCACAATACAATCAGTCCTCACAAATCAGATGCTTTTGTATTCTTCTCTTCAAATAGCCGTCTTATACTGTTAATGGAAAAGATTGCTTTTTCCAAGTTCAGCTGAGGAAACTCCTGATGCTCCACATTCCAGGGTACCTAGATACCATGGCTTGGTCCAAAACATCTCAGACTGAACATGCGCAGGAATTCTTAGAGGCTGGATTGGGGTGGAGTCTCACAAGATGCTCTTTAATATGGATAATAGGTAATTTTTAGAAAGGCGATGCTCACGTGAGAATGAGCGAGATAAACTTTGAAGGCAACATGTATGAAAAAAATCTTCAAAACTTTATTTAAGTTTAATGTGAGTTAGCACTAGGTGTAGCTTTCACAACAAAATGAGCTCGTGTGACTTTAGATTGCTTGATTAAGATGATAACACATGAGAAATAAGAGCTGATAGAAGGTCTCATAATGGTCACACCCCACTAGTTGTATTGTTATTGAAGGAGGTCATAGAAAGGACGTGACCACTGCTTGACCTGCAAGCTGGACCCAGGAAATGAGGCTCGTCACCCCCTTTCCCGTCTTTGGGATGCATGATCTGCTCACTGATTCCATAGTAGAAGCCATTTTCAAGGATGTAGCTTTGAGAGGGCCATGTGTAGTTGAGTCTCTCAGGATGATATATGGGACTAAACCCAGGTAAGTCCTCTGTATAAACTTTTGAGATGCTGGTGTGCTGGACAGAGGTCTACTTGTCTTACATCTGCCCAAGACAAGGCTCCTATGTAAGTTCTCTTGCTGGTTAAACCCACCGCCTACCAATCTGGAGTAATCTGCCTCTTTCTTCCATCTCTTCCTGCCCTGCATGTATAAGGACCAGTTTCAAATTTTACCTGGAAAACTCCTGAGTTTCAAAGTAACAACTGTGCTTATTTTTAGGCATCTGAGGTGACAAGTTACATAATGAACTCAGAAACTGGAATTATTTTTAAGAGGTAGGAAATCAAGGCAGTAAAAGAGCCATGAAAAGAGATAATGCAGATATTAATGTTTGGCTTGAATAATATACAATTTGGGATATTTAGGAGGCATCATTTGTTTGAATTTCAAATATTTGAACATTTGTCACGTTCAGGAGAAATTAGCTTGTAGTAATCAGGTTAATAATGGAGAGTTATAAAAAGAGAACCTTCTGGTCAGTGTTAGAGTATTTACTTATTTATTTATTTATTTATTTTAAAGATTTTATTTTTTTATTTGACACAGAGAGAGAGAGATCACAAGTAGGCAGAGAGAGAGGGGGAAGCAGGCTTTCCGCCGAGCAGAGAGCCCGATGCGGGGCTCAATCCCAGGACCCTGAGATCATGACCCGAGCCAAAGGCAGAGGCTTAACACACTGAGCCACACAGGTGCCCCAGTGTTAGAGTATTTAAATGTGACATATCCAAAAATGAAATGGGAATACTGGTAAGTAGTGAGTGCCCATCCCTTAGGGTTTTTAAACAGAAGTTGGACTATCATTTGGCCTACTAATGAAGTTCAATGAATTTCACAGAGAGAAATCGAACATCTGAACAACAGTTGCCTTAATGATAATAAATATTAACTTGTAATCTTATAAAGCTCATGAAATTTAAGCTATGAGGGACATCTGAGTGGCTCAGTTGGTTGGGTGCCTGACTCTTGATTTTGGTGTGGGTCATGGTCTCCGGGTCATGGGATCGAGCTGCACATATGGCTCGACATTCAGAGGGGAGTCTGCTTGAGATTCACTCTTTCCTCTCTTTCTGCCCCTCCCCCTGCTTGTGCACTCTGTCTTAAATAAATATTTTTTTTTAATTAGGCCATGAAGCCACAGTCGAAGGCAAATAGTAATTTATAAATATTCTTAATGATTTACAATGGCATCATAGTTTGAGAAAAATTACCTTAGAAAACCTCATAGAAAAAGAACTGTTAGAAGTGTACATGCCTTCTATCTTTCCAACATAGCCAGTATTTTCTATGATGATGAATAATTGACTCTTGAGTTAGGTACCAGCGGAAGTAGTTGGCATATATGTAGAATACAGTGCATGAAAACTGTGTTATTTGACCCTTGAGTCACACTTGGCATGGAAAGAGTCTCACGTGCTGAGGGGAAGGTTAGAACCAGGGTGATTGCGGGAAAACGAGATTCATTCCTATCATCTCACTTATGTTTGGTGATATATATTCACACAGTTGAAAATTGGACAAAATCTTGTATACGTCAAGTCTTCTTCTTCTTTTTTTTTTTTTTTCCTGATCTCATATAGTTAAACTCCCATTTGCTAAGTGAACATGATATGCCTCCACTCTTGTCTTTTTAAAGTTCTCTTATTAGCTGGTACTCTTGAGCTATTTCTGCTTAGTATCACATGTCTCCTTCCAGTTCCTTCCATTTCCCTCACTGCTTTACTTGGTATAGTGAATGATGCTGCTATTTTCATCTGAAGGACTATATCAGGAGGCTTAACTTTATTTAAATGTTGATAATGAGGGGTTGTTTGAGAAATTTAATTTCACTCATTACATAACAGGTTTACTTACTACCTAAACAAATCTAACTAATTTTATTAAATTCTCTAAACTTGCCCAAGAAAGAAGTATTATTATTACTAACACTGTAAATTTAAGGGGATAGATTCTTAGCCAGTGTGTAGCTAAGACTGAAACAGAAAAACTGAGATTTGTTTGACTCCAAGTCCATGTGCATTCCATTACACACTACTGCCTTCCTTATTTGACTTAAGCATTTTTAATAGAGGCAGTTTTAGGCTGATTGACATAACGTGAGAGCAAATTTGCTGCAGTTTCTAACATTTCTGTTCAGTTTTTCAGGTTGCATTTTTGTGAAATGAAGTGAATGGATATTTTGCTTACACAGCTCTGCGGAGCGATAATTTGCTTTCTAGCCGTGACCATAAAAGGAGAATGCTTTCCACAAATAGTATCTTGAGCAAAACCTGTATTGTTCCTTTTCATGTGTTTTTACTCCTTTCTCTGAAGTCCTTACAAGGTAAACTGGAATAAAACAATAGTTTCCAGAGAAATAGGGCTTGAAAAAGTGCAGATAAAGCCCTCCAACGGGCCAATAAGAAGTTTCCTTATGTGGTCTTCATTTGATAGGCAGCAAACTTGCAGTTGTTCCCTCTCCCCCCACTAGAATTTAGAGCTAGAGGAAAAGAGGAACAAGGAAGAAATACAGCCCTGCCCCTAAGTGTGATTTAAAACTCAGATCAGGGGCGCCTGGGTGGCTTGGTGGGTTAAAGCCTCTGCATTGGCTCAGGTCATGACCCCAGGGGCCAGAGCCCAAATTGAGCTCTCTGCACAGTGGGGAGCCTGCTTCCTCCTCTCTCTCTGCCTGCTTCTCTGCCTACTTGTGATCTCTGTCAGATAAATAAATAAATCTTAGAAAAAAATAAAATAAAATAAAACTCTGATCCGTGGGGGTAGAAACCGGAAATTTCTTTTCAGCACCTTCCTGTGCTACTATTTAGATGGAGTCGGAGATTCTGTTTGCCCAGGGTGATGAGATCAAATTGATGTGTCAGCTCCAGCTGTCTGTGCAGGTCCTAGATCAGAGCTCTGTGGCTTTCCAGAAACACAAACCATAGACTGAGAATTATTACTGGTTTGAACTTTCAGTTCTGATTTGATTCATGTAGAATCAAATGCATGTAGAATCCATGCAGAATTAGCCTCTTTATGTTAAGGTAGAAAAAGGTGGGGCTGGAGGTGAGGGGCCAATTTAATTTTTCCCAAAGGCTCCCCTCCAGGAAATTGTTTTGTTTTTAGAGAATATACTCCCAAACAGGGAGAAAACATAGGAGGTTTGTGATATACTTAGTGATTATCTAGAACAGTTGTCATCCAATCTGGGGCACCTAACAATAAAACAGTAGTTTTAAAAAGAGCAACCGAATAGCCTCTGTTGATATGGTACGTGGCAGATCCCATAACATTTGCATCCATACTTTTCATGTTTTTCTCCTGGATTTCATCACCTAAACTCCTTGGGGGAAGGAGAGGCACGTTTTAGACATCCATGTATCCATCTGAGAGACTGGCACAGTGCCTTTCACTTGATAGGAGCCCACAGAAGGTTTGGTGATTCATTGGTGTTGCTACTTTCCTCGTGGGAAAGGAGAAGACAGAACGCATGGGGTGATGTGGAATATGCTTATTTTTCCCTGTCATCCATATGGATCACCTGAAGGGAAAATAACATTCATTTTTCAGTCTGATGGTAGGGCTATTGAAAAAAGCTATTTGAATTTTATCGGGGATGGAGGTCTCATTTGGAGGAAGTAACATATAGTCTCGGATTAGGACACAGCTTAAAAATCGCATGGTATTTTTAATATATGTTAAAACGTAGGGCTGTCAGTCATGCTGGTGTTTCTCTAAGAGGATGTCACAAAACCTTTCTCAGAAAGAGGCTCAAATTTGAAGCCACATTAGTTATTATTAATAGTTATTATCCATCATTACATGTCTTGTAAAATCCATCATTTTCACTACTTTTCAGTAGTGCTGTCAGAAATGTATTCTGACAGAAATAAAAATTCATGCACTACTAACTAAGACTTCAGCTAATGATACCAACTGTTATGAATATTCACTTTTTAAAGCTACCATTTCTGGCAAATTTCTATATGCCAGGCATGGTGCTAAGTGTTTTACATACATCACCTCATTTAATCTCTATTATAATGCTATTTTAAAGATGAAGAAATAGTGGTTTAGGTTCATTTGCATGTTAGGATCATACAAAATGGTACAGCTTGCACAACCCCAATTTTAAACATTGCATTGTTGACTTAAGTTCCTTGCTGAATTGGCTGCCTTTTCCGGAGCTCATAGGAGCAGGTATTGTATATTTTCTGATTTAGCTACTTAGCCGAGGTACCTTCAGTGCCTTCCATTTTATGATGCTTATTCAAATACCTCTGTCTCTGTAATGGTAATTTCTTGTGGTTAATTATTTTCCCTATCCTTTTGTGCTCTGTTTGCATTTAAACCATAAAACTGAATGGTAAACCCTCTGATGGAAAGAAAAAAAATCTATGCCTACGTAAGTGAGACTGATGAAAGCCAGGATCTAATATTGAAAATTCTTGATCCTTAGCACAGGACTGTTGTTCGAGAATCAAGAAAACAAAAGCAATTTGTTCGTTTACTCAAGAGCACATCCAATGGAAAGCTGTCAAACCCAAAAGTGTTGCAATGCATCTGCGTAGCCATATGTTGACAGATGTTTTTGTCTGGAACTCTAGCTTTCCCATGTATAGTGTGACTTCCACTCAAAGACTTTTTTCCTTTACTTTTTCAGGTTTTATCTGTAAAAATAGTTCACCCATATGAAAAAGAATTAGTGAAATGAGAAAGAGTGAATTAAAAATATACTAAATCAGAAGAAAGCCAAGGATGTTAACCAACTTTTTTTTTTTTTCCCTCCAGCTAGTCATGGAGCACAACATGATAATCTTGGATTCCTTCTGTCAGATAGCACGGAAATATTATAAGATATAGTGCCAGTTCCGGGGTGTTAGTTTAACCACTGATTCTGCAGCAACATGCCTCCCAAAAACATAAACCTGCTGTCTCTTGAGGGCTTATTATAAGAAATGAAATTTGTCATCAAGGGCAAGGCCAATATTATCAAACATCAGTTGATACATTCTAATTTAGCCAATGCAAATTCAGGAAAAAAATCAAGTTGACTTACCTAAAAAAAAAGATTTGGAAATGTTTGCATTTGGCATCTCATCTTCTTTTGTGTAAGGCAGGTAAAGGTTCCTTCTAATCTTAAATAACTTCTGTGGAGTTGCAGTCGTAAAGACCCGTCTTTGACAGACACTGCTCTCTAAGTGTGTTATTCTGTCTAGGAAGTACAAAAATAGCACCCATTCATTTCCCTGTTGCACCCATGGAAAGATCACATTTTTGGTGGCATCACTTGGAAGCCGTTGTTTGCAGAAGGGGAAGATGTCTGTGACTCATTTATCCTCACCTCTTGGCTAGCACTGGTTTCAAGCTGTCTTGGCTGTGCATCACGTTGATCTTTGGGCTGCTTTTCTTTTCTAGTTGTCCACGACTGTCTTACCACTGGATTTTCTACTTCATGGTACTGGTAAACATCTCTGGTGGCCAAAATTCTAAGAGTTTCACTTTTTGTTTACCACAGAGCAGTAGTTTGGCTGTTCTCCTCCCATATATTTTATTCACTTTTTGTTTACCACAGAGCAGTAGTTTGGCTGTTCTCCTCCCATATATTTTATTTGTTTCCACTATGGGGTTTGTAAGGACGGCAGAGTTTGCTTGAATTGAGGTTACTGTACTTGTGAGCTTACATAGGTAATGTTCTTCCTCATTTGGTTTTAAAAATATTTATAGGGCAATCATAACATAATATCTATGGGGAGTTCAAGTTCTAGAGATAGTGAGAAACTTGATTTTGTGTATTTTTTAAAAGACTTTATTTATTTATTTATTTATTTATTTATTTATTTATGAGAGAAAGAGAGAGCACAAACGGGAAGGGCAGAGGGAGAAGGAGAGAGAATATCAACCAGACTCCCTGCCAGCACAAAGCCGGATGCAGGGTTTGATCTCATGACCCTGAGATCATCACCTAAGCTGAAACCGAGAGTCAGTTGCTCAACTGACTACCACCCAAGTGCCCCCTGATTTTGTGTTGAATAGTTAATGTAGTTGATATAATGTTAGCTGATATAAAATAAAAAGGGCTTAAACTAATAGAAGTTTACTTTTCTCTCACATAGAGACCAGTTGGTAGAGAGTATGGTTTTGTTCCAGGCATATTTCCACGGCCCAGGCTCCTTCCATCTTGTGACTCCACCACTGCTAGGCCTGGAGCCATCTGCTAGATCTTCTGCATCCAGTCTGAAGAAAGCCGACTGCTTTCTTTGTTGCTTTGGCCATATTGTTCCCATTAATATTCTGTTGATGGATGTGTGTTACATGGCCCTGACTAAATCAGCAAGGTAGGCAAATGTAGTCTCTGGCTGGACAGCCACCTCCTCATTGTAAGTCTACTAAAAAAAAAAAAAAAAAAAAAAAAAATTATTGATGGGTAGCTGACAACCCTCTAATACACTGTTCAAAACAAGTAATATAGTGCTATTCTCTGTCTCTACATTCCCTGAAGGGCATTTATATTCGTTTCTTAGGGCTACCATAATGACTCACTACAAAATGGTTACTCAAAGCAGCAGAAATTTATTTTTGTACAGTTTTGGAAGCTAAAAGTCTGAAATCAAGGTATCTGCAGGATCACGATTCCTCTGAAACTCTAGATGGGATCTTTCCTTGCCTCTTCCTAGCTTCAGGTGGTGTCAGTCCTTGGAGTTCTAGGTTTGTAGCCATGTTAGTCCAATCTCTCCCTCCAGCATAACATAACATGTGTCTCTGTCTTCACATGGTATTTTTTTCCTCTAAGGACAGCAGTCGTGGTGGATTAGGGAACTACATCCTAAAAGCCTCGTCTTCACTTGATTACATTTACACAGACCCTATTTTCCAGATAACATCACACTCATAGGTGCGGCAGTTTAGGACTTAGCATGTCTTTAGGGTGGATGTAATTCAACCTATATGACATACTTGGCTCTTTTGTTTCTTCTTCTAAAAATTTATTTAGCAATTTTTGCCTGTTAATAAACTATATACAAAAGATGGTAACTATAATCATAACAAGGTTCTTTTAATTTATGCCAGCATCTAAACCAGTGGCATCCTAGACCAGGAGTCAGCAAACATTTTTTGTCAAGGTCCGAACAGAAGATAATTTTGACTTTGTGGGCCATATAGTCTCTGTCACAATTACTCCACTCTACCATTATAGCATGAAAGCAACCATCGACTGCCAACAAGGTGAGCATGGCTTATATGAGCTCCAATAAAACTTTATTTACAAAACAAGGTGGTAGGCTGGATTTGGCATGTGGGCAGTAATTTTCAGAACCCTGTGCAGACTCTGGTCCATTATAACCTGGCTGTGAACATTGTGAAATGAATGCAGACACACATACATTCACATTCCAGCCATCACTGAAAGGCTTAACCTCGGTAAGCGCCAAACCCTCATCAATAAAATGAGGACAATTCACATAAATTGTCTACATGTTACCTAGTTCATTGGAGGCATTCACATGTAGCCATCTACATGAATCTTCTGCTGCAAAAGGGAGCATAACAAAATGAATATGAGCAAGAACAGTGAGGCCAGAATGACCCATTCTGGTATTTGATCTTGGGCAGTTTCTTTTATATCACTGTGCCTCATTTTTCTTGTTATTCAAATTGAGAAAATGGTAGAGCCTACCTTTTCACTTGCTTATGAGAATTCAGTGAGTTCATACATGTAAAGCAATTAGACCAGTGCCTGGCACTTAATAAGTACTCAATTGATGTTACCTACTCATATTGGCCATCATTGTTACAATTGGCTTCCCTTGTCACTCAGCAATAGGATGCATTATTGAATTTTATTTTTGTTAAATTTATGTAAAAGAGTGAACTCACTGAATACATGATGATTACTTGGGCCTAAGTAGTTTTTTTTTTTTTTCTGATTTATCAGTTATGTTAGGATGAAAGATAGTTTCTCTTTTATTCTCTATCCAATTCTATACAACGAGGGAGGATAAAGGCATTAGACTGCTAAGGCAACCACTTTGTGTTCCAGCTACACTATGCCTTAAGTGTTCCACTTGTGTTACAATAAGAACTTAAAGGAAAATGGAATTCAATGAATTGAAGTTAGCTTTAAGTAAGATTTGCAAAATAATATTTGTCTACTATATCTTAGGATTTTGATGCCATTTTAAAATCCTTTCAATTAAAGCAAATGTATAAAATTGGATAAAAATGTTCTAATGTATACTTGAGAAATTTTTATGAGTATATGGTCGAGATAAACCTCTCTGCCATTGTATTTTCCTTGGCTACATTGACTTCATGATCTTTAGAAACTTGTCTCCTTCTACTGGAAATGGATAAGAATAACGATTTAGCAGAAGAATTAGAGTATACTCTAGAATTAGAGTAGTAAATCAGAAAATTGCTGATTAGAGATGTAAACTTTCAGTGTTAGTAACTT
>ML111963.1:0-26653 GCA_003697995.1 Taxidea taxus jeffersonii | reverse complement strand
TTTTTTAATTTTAAGGAATAAAAATTTGAATCACCTTAATAGTACTTGAAAGCTCTCTGTAAATTAATGGCTCAGAAAGTTACTCGTTGTTTCAGTTGTTCTACATACATTTTAAATATTGAACTTGGGAGAAAGGTGTCTATTATCTACTTTATTTAGTAACTGTGGCTCTTTAGTTTTCTTCTTATATTGATTTTTTAGGCAGTTTCCCTTTTTCTATCACAGCAGAGACTGTTTCTTGGTTACTCTGGCCTCATTGGAGTATTTAGCATTTGCTTTTCAGTTATGGTCATTGGAGCTTTGTTATTAATTAACTTACATTTATATTTTTTTGCTAACTGTGACTCCTGAATATATATTATTTCTTGTGTTTGCTCTCACACTTAGAATATCATACATATCTCCCCCCAACCTCACTCATTCTTCTTTTGTCCTAGTCTACATTCAACTGTTTTTTTTTTTTTCTCCCTCAGTTTGTTGAAATCTCATCTCCTCTGAAACCATAACATTTTAGAGTTAGAGAATGCATTAATTTGCTAGGGCTGCTATAACAAAGTACTATAGACTGGACCTTCTAATTTAAAAAAATATATTTTTAAGTAACCTCTACACTCAAGGTGGGGCTTGAACCAAGAACTCTGTGATCAAGAATCACACAATCCACCAACTGGGCCAGCCAGGTGCCCCTGGCCCCAGGTGTTTTAAACAACAGGAATTTATTCTCTCATAGTTCTGGAGGCTGGATTTCTGAAATGAAGGGCTGGTTCCTTCTGAAGGCTGTGGGGAAGGGGCTGTACCAGGTTTCTCTTCCTGACTTGTGTGACCATCTTCCTGTTCATATTGTGTTCTCCCTGTATACATTATCTCTCTGTGTTCAAATATCCCTTTTTAAAAAAATATTTTATTTATTTATTTATTTGAGAAAGAGAGAGAGAAAGGGGCAGAGGGAGAAAAAGAAGCAGACTCCCCACTGAGCAGGGAGCCCTACAAGGCCTTGATCTTGAAAGCAGACACTTAACTGATTGAGCCACCCAAGTGCCCTTAAATTTCCTTTTTTTTTTTTTTTTTTTTTTAAATAAGAACACCAGTCAGGCAAATGGGAAGAAATCAGAGAAGGAGACAAATGATGAGAGACGCTTGGCTTTGACTCTGGGAAAAAAACTGAGGGTTGCGGAAAAGAAGATGGGTGGGGGGATGGGGTAACTGAGTGACAGATATTAAGGAGGGCACATGATTGGATGAATGCTAGGTGTTACACACAGCTAGTGAATCATTGAATACTATGTCAAAAAAATAATGATGTATTATATGTTGGTTAATTTAAATTAAAAAAATGAAATGAAATAAAATTCCAAACTCAAAAAAAAAAAAAAAGGAAAAAAAAGAGAAAAGAGAAAAGAACACCAGTTATATTGAATTAGAGTCCACCCTCATGAGCTCACTTCCACTTGATTACCCCTGTAAAGACCCTGTCTCCAAGTAAGGTCTCATTCTGAGGTGCTGGGGGTTAGGACTTCAACGTATGCAGGTAAGGATGACAGAATTCAATCCATAACAAAGACTCAAAATCTACCACTTCAATGTTAGAAATGACATTAGAGAAACAGACTAGTCTAAACTTATGCATTCTGTTTGTGGCAGAATCAGAATAAGAGGCTTCAATATATATATTTTTTAGACTTTCCAGAGCATTCTGTTACCCTTCTCACAGATTAATTCATCAGTCTGTTCTACCCAAAACTGACTAAGAGCTTCTCAGCACCAGACTTACTCAGGTTACTTTGAATTTATGTACAAGTGATTGAGGGTCAGTTAAATCGATACCTGCTTTGTTGATTTTTAGCCTATGATTCCTACTTGAAGAATTCATTAATCCAATTTTCTGTGTATCTTCTACACATAGTTACCATTTATTCATTCAACAGAGATTCCTGAAGAAGCCAGTAGTCCTGGTGCTGGCTAGACGTTAGGCTGTTAATTTCAACAAGGCTTGTGAATGTTCTCTTCTGTCATATGTTCTCTTCTGTAAGTAGGGTGAAAATTAGTTTCACTGGTTTTAAGTAGTGGGCTGCTGAACAGTTATGTAAGTAGTTTCTGAGGTTGAATTGTTCTCCAAAGAGCATTTGTGACTTCTAACCAGGAACACCGGCAACATACCTAAGTACTGATGGTGTTTCTGTGATGTCTGTGAAGCATGCCAGTCATAAGAAATTCAAATCACCCTCCCTCTACCTCATCCTTGGCTATTCACGTGTTCATCAGCCAGAGAAGGTAACAGATTGCAATATGCATTAACATCAACTTACAGTACTAACATTCTTATCTTTTATAATCTAGGGAATGATAGGAAGGTATCCAGAATGGAAATTATTTATAATTTAGCATAGTACCTATGCTAAGTATGTGATATATTAAGTGTATATTTATTGGAGGTTTAATGTACATAGGATGTGGGAAATCAAAAGAACTGTTCTTATTATTACCTTCTTTATATTTAAGATCCCAACATGTTAGACCCTGCAGCTGATAATAGTGTAGATGCACTTCCAGAAGGATAATTTGTTATAATACTATACACTTGCAATATAATATTGTATGCAAATTTTAAGGTACATTTGCTAAAAGCTTTAGTTTAAAAATATTTTAGACCCTGGAGAACAGGTATTTACTTGCAAAACTCAAGATAGAGATGTAAGTCATTTATCTGTGGTGTATATTTTGTCATGTATTCTGCACCACCCCTGACAGATGCAAATGTCTTCTTGTTTCCAATCTCTTTCCTTCATAAAGTCTCCCAAGTAATGATCGGAGGGTATTTGAAAGGTCTAAGAAATGTTTTGTGAGGACACAGACTACAGCATGTAGTTTTGGGAGGGTGTGGGAGGGTGACAGGAATAAAAAGCAAAAAGGCAAAAGAAAAAAAAAAAAAAAGGGAAGAAGAAAAAGCAAAGCAAAGCTTGTCAGGCCAGTGCTGAGCAGAAGAGGTTGGACCGATGTGTGGAGAGCAAATGCCTGTTAGCAAGGACAAGAACTCTCTATCTTGTGTCAAAATCAGAAAATAATTAGGGAAGAAATGTGAGAAGTGTCAAGAAGTGGTAAGAGTCTTATAAAAAGGAAATTACTCTGGCACCTCATTGTGTATTGATTAGTGAGAAATGAGTGGTAAGAAGAGGAAGTTGTAGGTATCAAAAAAAAAAAAATATGCCCAAGGCAACAATACTCGTACTTAGTAAAAATAAAATAAAATAAAATAAGATAAAATAAGGCTTGACCTGCAAGAAACTAGGCAGCAAGCCAATGATGAAGACAGATCAACCATCTCTCTGCCTCTTTAGGGCCTGCCCTCTGTCCACTATTGTAGCTCCACACACATAATGTAAATCTCAGCGCTCGGGAGTATTGCTTTAAATTCTATCCTGTTACCTTTCTCATGATCTTTTTTTTTTTTTTTTTCAAGAATCTATTTATTTGTCAGAGAGAGAGAGTGAGTGAGTACACAAGCAGGGAGAGTGGCAGGCAGAGAAAGAAGGAGAAGCAGACTCCCTACTGAGCAGGGTCTGAGAGGGAGTTCAATCCCAGGATTCTGGGATCATGACCTGAGCGGAAGGCAGATGCTTAACCAACGGAGCCACCCAGGAGTCTCTCTCAAGATCTTTTTTTTAAGATTTCATTCTTCTTATTTTTATGCTGGTTGCTACATGGAATTCGTTGTAAAATTCAGTACATACAGCTTTAGATGAAATTTTTTCTCTTCCTAGACAATTTACATTGGGTTCAATAGATGGGGATGGAAATGGATCACTGCTAATTCTTGCCAGGATATGGAAATATAGTTGTCTAGATGAGTAAAAGTTTTGGAGACAAATATTCATTTTAAAATGGGAATCCTAAATCTCTATGATGCTTTATTTTGTTGATAGCAAAGACAATCTAACATGAAAAAAAGGGATCGCTGGAGCTCAGAAGTATGCTCATATTAGAAGGAAAAAAAAAGTGTGAGGGAGAGCAACAAATATTATATTAATGCAATAGGACGTAGGCTCATTTGTTGTGGCACAAGCCCAAATAATATCAGCTTAAACCGAAGTAGAAGGTTATTTCTCTCTCACATAAAAACACAATATACTGGTACAATTGCTTGGTTCTGTGGTGTTAGGTAATGGGCTCCTGCTTTCACGCTTCACCGCCTGTATTGGGTTGTTGTGGTTCTTGTGGCTCTTTACGGCATCTGTATTGCAGCCAGTGGCAAGGGAGGTTACCTCGGGTCCTTTAGAAACACAGTCCAAATATCATGTATCTTCTGCCCATGTGCCATTGCTTAATCAAATAAGTTAATCAAATGATTTTTACCCACCCGGGAGGGAGGTTGGGAAATGAAGGTCTTTTTGACCTTTCACTGGGTCCCTGTGACTCAAAAGAGGCTAAAATGGATATTGAAGGACAGCCAGTGACCCTGGCCCAAATCAAGCTTTTAGATAGTGTGCTGGGGGAATCTGGGCCCCAAATGACCAGCGGAAACAAAGCTAAGCTTACCAGCTTGGATCACTTAACTCCAGAATTTGATGTAAAGTAAATAGATATTTTTCTATTTTAAGTTGCTTTTTTTTTGTTTGTTTGTTTTGGTTTCAGTGGCCCAGTCACCAGGATCCTAACTAACTCTAGGTAGATGGGGAAAAATATCAGAGGTGTATCTTTTAACCCTATTCGGTAAAGTATATTAAATATGTTAAGACAGGGAGGGAAGCAAAAGTAAAATAGCTAAACTTAGAGGAGATGAGAGTTTTTCTGCAAATTTGCAGTTAATATAAAATATACTGTCTTCCATTATTCCTCTTTCTCTCCTCTCTCCTTTCTTCCTTTCCACCCTCCCTCCCCTCCCTTCTCCCTGTCCTCCTTCCTTCCTTCCCTCATTCCTTCCTCCTTCCTTTTTTCCTTCCTTTCCCCTTTCCTTCCATCCTCTCTTGTTTTTTTTAATATTTTGTTCTTCAATAAATGACTTGAAACAGTGATCTGATCCTCATTTCCAGACATAAAATCAGCGAGGGGGATTATTCTCCAGGATTAACATAACTGAATGTCCATGAAAAAGAAAATCTTTATATAAGATAATTTTAAAGTTTAGAACTATAATCACATAAATCATACTAGTGTATTTTTGCAAAATTTCATCCCTGAGCCTTGGATTCTTACCGTTTATGTGACAATATCCTTGAAAGTTTATAAATTGGTCCTGAGGGTTCAGGTCTATCTATACTGAGCTTAATTGTGATATCATGGAGATATGCTTCTTGCATTTAATTCTCATTTGGATTACACTTCCTGGAAGAGACCCTGACCACTGAACAATAAAGCAATTATTGCCATGATGACATGCAATATTGAGCAGATGATGTCATGGTTAATTTTACATATTCATAACCCTGCCACCTGCATCTACTGACATTATACTGAAGCTGGTTTTCAACACAGTAAGTAGAAAATGGAAATCCTGAAAACAATAGCATTTCTTTTCCGTTCATTTTCTCCTTAAAATCAAAATTCCCCTGCTTATTCCTATTTAATAACTTTTAAAAATTTATTATAGACCTCCTTGATAGTTTAAAAAATACTAGGATCCTTTTCCTAGGCCAGTGGGTGTTGGGGTGGCAGGGTGCGGGGTGAGGGGGAAGGGTTGGTGAGTGGATGACCAGACATACAGTTCTGAAATATTTTGCATGCAACTTCAGTGGTTAATATATTTCCTAAACCCCGTTCATAATTTCCATTTCAAAACCTAAAGTTTGGAACCCCCACTATTCATTAATATATTAAATTGCATAATATTTTAATTATTTTAATATATTTAATTAATATTTTGTTATATATTATAAAATAAATATATAATATATATTATAACATTATAATTTGAATATAATTTAATCAATATTTTATTGCCTCTTAGGTTATCACAATTTAGGGTGGATTTTAAATTTAAATTTTAAATTCTTGGCAAAATGTAATGCCTAGGAATAATTAAGACTGAGATTTTAACTAACTATGGTAAAATAGTGAAAAGAGATCGTGCATATATGTTGTTCGCTGTAAGGGTCTCTAACTGTAAACTGTTGTCATCTGTAGTACAGAAAAACACAACTATGTAAGAAAAAAAACAGAGCTTTTAAATGCTTTATAGCAAGTTTATATTGCAAAAGAATTTTTATACAAACAGCTTAATTAAAATAATCTAAATAACCAAATCTTCATGTACAGTTTTAAAGCAATCTGTGGGATTTGTGTAACTGTTATAGGACACAGAGGTATCATAGTTGTGATTCATGGAAAAACAGTGAAATCAGTATTAGCATAGTTCAATATAAACACCTCTGCACTGAATTCCTAATACAGTTCTGTATCCACTAAGGTATCATTTGCTTTGTGTCATACAACTTGGAGCAAACAAAACAAAACAAACATAGGAACAGGGGTTCTTTCTCTTGAGAAGCTTGTTTCTGTATTTTTTCCTTATTGTTCTACTTCGTTCTTTAAGTTCCCTGAAGCCTCAGAGGCTAACCAGTCCTTTCTAGCAAAGATGCAAGCAAATAGTTCATTCTTTGAGTAATAAAGGGTAACAGAGTAATGACAGAACAGGGAGAAGCAACATAGTAAGAAACAAACATTGAGGGTACAAAATTGAATGGGTTGGCAAACTTAAATGAAAGTCTGGAGGCCATCTTGTCACAGGTAGGCTGAATGTGGGGACTCAAACAATGCCATTTAGACTTGGTAGCTTTCTACGTTCTCCTCTGCGTTGGCCTCACTGTTTCCTTTCCATGGTGGTGTCCATAAACCCAGATTTAGACCTTCTCAACTCCCAGTCCCTCAGACTAGCTTTCACTGAATGGACCTAAATCACATACCTTTCTGGATCAATTTATTTGAGCAAGACCAGGAGTAACTTTTGAGGACTTTTCCTCAAACTAGACCAATCACTGTGGCAAGGAGAATGGGAAGAAAAGATGGACCAGGTGCTGTCATACATGCTGGAGTTGCTACTGGGATCAACACAGCATCCCCGCAGGTCCAGAGAGTAGGAAAGGAGTGGTATCATCCTCGTACCAGAATAAGAAGGATGGCTGTATGGCAAGTCAAAAGAACAACCGTCCACACAGGGGTGGAAATAAACATACACATTTACCACAAACACGAGACACTGAAGAATCTGTGTTAATTCTCACCCAAATGAGGAGGCAATTTCTTTGCGTTCTAGTTGTCTTCTGCCACCATTTCTAGCTTTTGACTGCAGTTGGATCTCTTAACAGCTTTGGAAGGAGGTTTTTGTGTGCCTAAAGGAGCCCTTTCATTTAAGAAATTGCTTTGCCCAGAAAATTGAAAAGTACTTTCAATAAGTCACACCATCTGCTGTTCTCATATTAAGTTAAAACTGGCTAAAATTGAATCTTCATTTATGTGACTTGTACTTTTCACCTTCACTTTTTTTTTTTTTTTAGCAGTGTGTTTGAAACTCTTTAGAAATAGTCCTTAATTGATGGGATTGAGTTTTTGCACATTTTCTTGGATCTGAAGTTATTGTGGTCTTCCCTCATTCATTTACTTAATTTTATTTTAACAAGGCTGAGATATAAATATGGATCATGTATAAAGTAACTGGTGAAAACTTTTTTTCTTTCCTTCTTTCCTTCTTTCTTTCTTTTTTTTTTTTTTTAATAGAGAGGGAGCACGAGCAATTTGAGGCCAGCAACGCTGAGAATGCTTGTTCTCCATTGCTTCGGAGGATGTTAGCTAGACACCATTTTTCTTTGTAGCAGTTGGTAAAATAAATAAAATATACACTTGGTGAATCTGCCATCTCTGAACTTTAGTCATGTGGGGAAATCAGTCTTTCATTGCATGCCTTAGTCTTTGAAGAGCTGAAAGAAGATAAAATGAAGTAAAACTTTAGCTTATGGAAGTCACTGCTTTAGCAAGAGCTCCAATTACTGAGGAGTGAACTCATGCCTGAGGTTAACAGGCAATGCTCTTAGCTGGCAACCAATATTTTTCTGTACCTGTGGAGACCACCCCATTTCTCAAGCACTTCATATTTCCCAAGTTCTCCCCAGTGACTCCTATTGTCCACAAGCCCAGCCAGATGATAGGGATATCCCATGATCTCAAGAAGCTGTGATTTTTCTTACAGTGACAGATCCTTTGCTTTGTTAGCTTACACTTCAGCATTCTCTTTGTCGGCATTGGTGTCTTCCTGTTAAGCATGCACATACATATGCGTACACACACACACACACACACACTCATACCTCTCCCTTGACTGTTTCTCTAAATCACTGTACTGACTTTTGCTTAAATAGCTCAGAGTCCCACGGAGGTAATTAGAGAGAAGGAATTGTTGTCTTCTTTTTTATAGAGGAAAAACCCAAGGAACATAAAATTTAATAGATGTATCAACCCACTCAGCTTGTTAGTGACAGTATAACCCATCAAGCCAAATTTTCCTCATCCTTCCTGAAAACGCGAGGCAGAGCAGAAAGCTGCACACTATCTCTATGCTTGTATGTGTGTGTATCTGCACATATTTTGTTCCCCCCCCCCTCTTTTTCGTGAGGCACTTTCAGAAAATGTATAGGTTTAAGCAATTATTGGATTATGACTCGGTAGTTTGGGCATCAATAAACATCTGTTTGACTGTTACACCAACATGAGGAATGTGACAGGTACTATGTGTTTCTAAATTTTTGGAATGCTGCGGACATTAAGAAATGCAATTTCCATGGCAACTCAGTAGACCCATGGATATACACATGCACATAAGTTCAACATTTCCATCAGATAGCATTTGCTTTTACTTCATGTAATGTGCACTAATGTTTTCTCCATCTTCTATTTTTTAAAACCCTGGTTGCAATCCATTAAAATGGTTTTATGACTCTCTAACTTGGAACCTATAGCATGAAAAGCACTGGTGTAGTGAGAAAATAAAAGCTGTGATGTTAGGGAATTATAGTTTCAGATCTGCTTGGGGTTTTGCCATGTACTGACTGTGTGATATTGAATAATCAATAAGATTTAGTTTTGCTGACTATAATATGGGAGTAAGAACACTTCTGCTGTAAGTTTGAAGTGAAGAGTGAGGAGGTAACTGTGTAAATGCTGATATTCTTTACTCTCTCTCTCTCTCTCTATTTATATGTTTAAGTAGGCTCTACACCAAGCATGGAGCCCGATGTAGGACTTGAACTCATGACCCTGAGATGAAGACCTGAACTGAGATCAAGAATCAGACTCCTTTTTTTTTTTAAAAGATTTTATTTATTTATTGACAGAGATCACAAGTAGGCAGAGAAGCAGGCAGAGAGAGAGAGAGGGAAACAGGCTCTCCGCTGAGTAGAAAGCCCGATGCGGGGCTCCATCCCAGGACCCTGAGATCATGACCTCAGCCGAAGGCAGAGACGTAACCCACTGAGCCACCCAGGCGCCCCAAGAATCAGTCTCTTATTAACTGACTGAGCCATCCAAGAGCCCCACTCTACTTTTCCTGAAAATTGGCTTTCTTTACCATTTTCTCTCCTTTTGTAAATTTTTATTCCTGTGGAAGGCAACAGAGGAGATAGTTCTTTGTGAATATCCCATTTTCTATTTATTTTAATATTATGTAAGACATATGGTAGCTGCCTTCTTTTGAAACAAATTCTAAATACCATGACCTATGTTTGGGTTTTATTATTTTGGGTTTTATTATTTTATTATATAAATATAATAGCTAACATTTTTGAACACATCACTACTTGCCAAATACTATACATTATCATTTTTGTAAATCCTTACAAATTTTGTGTGAGGCAAGTACTACCCATATTCACATTTTACAGACAGAAGGAGGCGTGAAGTACATTACACAAGGTCACAAAGCCAGAATCCAACCAGCCTGACTCCAGTCCAGATGACACAATTAGTTGTTATCTCTTTTGTTTCTTGCTTACATGGTTTGATTAAGGGGAAGTGTACTATAGTGGTTAAAACACCGACTCTGCAATCACATTGCTGAAAGGTGCCTCTTGGCTCTGTCCCTTATTAATTTGAGATGTCAGACAAGCTGCTGAAACTGAGTTTTCTTATACACAGTAACTTGTATCATGATATATATTGTGTTGAGTAAATTAGATAAGTTAATAGGGGCAAAACACTTATAATAGCATATGGAACATAATAAGCAACACGGAAGTGTTACTATTTCCTCAGTCTCTTTCAAAGAATTGTTATCCCCTTTTGAGATGGGCGTATGTGTGTGTGTGTGTGTGATTTAAGAGCCATGAATGGAGTTAAAAATCTTATTCTTGACAATAACATGATATGATAAGGTAACTATGACTAAATAATAAACCTCTGTTATAGTAGGAATATCAGATTTCTTAAAATAACCATTGTTTCTCTTCAACTTGAATCATCAAAGTTGAGGTTGTTATAAGCACATTTATACCATAGTCAGTCTGCAGCAATTATTCAGGTGTACATATCCCTCTTCATACTATACTGACTCTCAAGTTCATCGTTATATTCTAAGAGTCCAGAAGAGTAGAATACAGTAGGTTTTCAATAAATGACCGTTGTGTTTCCTCTAATGAAATAAACCACATTGTCAAGTGCCAAATGCAGTTGAGGGCTACAGCAAAAAGTAGATACATATTCATTATCTAAAGTACACCATGGTTTGCCATAGGACTTCATGAAATACGTAATAAGAGACATTCCCTCCATTTTTAGGAACTTTTTTTATCGCCATAGAAAATTTTTAAATATCCCTATCGTTTGGTCTAGATAATTTTTTTAGTTCTATATTCAACACTTTTGGTGTAAATTTCATCTTTCATATGAAAATTTGTATGCCAGAATGTGTAGAACAATTAACTTGCATTCAATAAAATTTATAAGTCTGCATTCATGTGGCACTCATCTGATTTCCATGATAGAAGCAACAATGAAACTTTCTAAATGAATTTATGTAATGGATCTGCCACAATTTAAAATTTTAAACATTGAAAATATTGTAGAAACTTTCTCTGAAGTAATCTTATAAAACACACACATGATCTGATAAGCCTATGTATCAATAGTATAGAGGCAAATGTTGAACTTGACCATGAGAATGCACTCAGCAAAATCTAGACAGTGAGGTAATACAACAGTCAAACAATAGATAGATAGATAGGTAGGTAAATAGATAGATAGATGGATAGACCTTTTTTTCTCTTCAAAAAATAAGTAGCAAGATGAAAAATAGAGTGAGATAGATTACCTATATTTAAAAGAGAAATAGCAGTCAATTACCATGTTATTACCTATGGAATTTGTTTAGGTTCTACTTGAAAAACATAAATTATTATAAGGATGAAAAAATTGGACATATGAACATGGACTGAAAATTTGATGGTTTTAAGGAATTATGGTTATTTTATTATTATTATTATTATTATTATTATTATTATGTTCAATTGGCCAACATATAGTCCATCATTACTTTTTGATGTAGTGTTCAATGATTCATTAGTTGCATATAACACCCAGTGCTCATCACAACATGTGCCCTCCTTAATGCCCATCACCCGGTAAGCCCAAACCCCACCCCCTCCCTTCTGTAACCCTCAGTTTGTTTTCCAGAACAATTATTTAATAGCGATAATGGTGTTGTAGTTGGTTAAAATAATGCATATTTTATAGATACTGGCAGTTATGCTCTTGAGAGCATAGTTGTAGGGACTGACCAAAGTGTGCATGGGGACTTCCCAATTTTGTTGGATTTTGTGTATGTTTGAAATTATCCACGGTAAAATGAATTTGAGAATATAATGGTTTTACTTTAGTTCTATTTTACTTAATAAATTTAAAAATGAGAACACTCTAATGAAACACGTTGCAGTTTGAAAGTAATTAAGAGTTTGATAGAATAAAGTAAATGTGGTTTGGGAAAAATAAAGGCAATATATTTCACTACTGGTTTTTTTACCAAGGAAAAATAACATGTATAAACTAAAGCAAGTTGATCTTAGACCACATTACCAATGTTTGGAATCTAAAATACTAAGGGAACTTTCATAATGGTGCTCAATAGAAGATACTTAAAGGTGATATTTTAATAAACTTCATAATGTTATAGTACAAGAATGTGGAAAATCTGCTTTGTGCTTGTTCAGCGGCAGATACAAAAATGGGCCATAATTTTACTAAATGAAAAGTCATAGTAAGTAGATAAATTATGAATAAATAATTGCAAGACAAAGGAACAATAATAGAGCTGTGTATAGAACACAGAAGAACTATAATCAATGCAGCTTATTTATCAATATAGATATCGAAGGAAATGTGAAATGATTTTGCTATGTTATATGTGCAGTGTTTGGCTGTGGTGATTTATTTATTTATTTATTTTTTAAAGATTTTATTTATTTATTTGACAGAGAGAGAAATCACAGGAAGGCAGGGAGGCAGGCAGAGAGAGAGGAGGAAGCAGGCTCTCCTTGGAGCAGAGAGCCCGATGCGGGCTCGATCCCAGGACCCTGGGATCATGACCTGAGCCGAAGGCAGAGGCTTTAACCCACTGAGCCACGCAGGTGCCCTGCCTGTGGTGATTTAAAGCATAAACTAACATAACATAACATAACAACATTGTTATCAGACTTTCAGAAATAAAAACTTGAGAGTAAAACTTGCCATTGACCAGTATTTTAAAACATACAAAATAAAAATACTGCCAATGAGAACTATGATTTATATGCCAAGTGTGTCTGATTTTCATTTAATGCAATTCATACTCATTTAATTTGAAGGATTCTGAAGCTGAGGTGATAGAAAAAATGTCCTACACACTTAATATACTTTTATTTTAATTGCATGCTTAACATAAATACTTAGACTACTACATGATTTATAATGCACTTTGTTTTATGTGTCTGCTAAAAGATAGAATTCCATTAGATTCCATCATTTGTTATTTTTCTTAATCATTGTGTCCTCAATATCAACTGGTGAAAATCAAATGTTTTGAACAGTTAGGCCTAAATATATGATCAACTGTGTTCTTGTAGATTTGAGAATCTTCTAAAAGAGATAATCTGTTTTGATGCACATTAATGGAGTTCAAGTCACTAGTTTATCTTAATGGTTTTCAAGGTCAGAGGGAAAAAAGAATCAATAGATAGATTTCTTGGAAAAATGGCATGCATAAGATATTTATGTAGGAGTGCATTTACCAACACTCTTTCAAAAATAAATCATATCATTTCTAAGGGTAGATTTACAATCTTATGTTTACCTTGTATAATAAAAGATATCAATATTGTGTTGGTAATATCCAAGTGAAATAAACAATCCCAATAAATAGGCAACATTTTCTTTACAGTTATTGTAGTAACCCAGTCTTTGGAGGCCTCCTTGTTATTAGTCATGCTGGATAGAAAGTTCCCCGAGGTCAGGCATAGGCCCTCAGGAGTAGGGCCACAAATACTTTTTGAAAAGTGAAAGCTCTCTTTGGAGCCATACTTGGTACATCTTCTGCCTGCCTTTTTTTTTTTTTTTTTTTAATCACCTTCTCTAGCTCTGTTTAAATGAGAGAGAGGCCTATAATTACCAACTGTCATTTTGAATCCTCTATTAACTCCTCTCTAGTTATTAAAATAGTTAATTGGTTTTCTAAGTTAGCTTAATCTCATGATGTAGTAAACCATTATCTCTATCTTACCAGAGCTAGGAGAACACATTGATTACATTTTGGAGGAGCACTGACCATTTAGAGCCACTTAGGAAATGGGAGCAGGCTCTTTACTAAATGGACTGAAAGTGTTGCTTTTCTCTGAAAGGATCTGGATTCTGGTGCTGTAATTTCAGTCTTTCATTTTTTAATATGCATTGTGCTGTAGAAATATTAAGCCTGCTTTTGACCTAAGCCAGAGAGCCATTTATTGCAGATAAATATGTGGAATAATTTATATAATTAGAACACCAAGTTACATGTGGATTAAGTGAATGATTGGTTAGGAACTTGGCATCTGTAGACTTTCTCTCCCCCATAATGAAGAAATGATTACTCCCTGTGAGTGAAATTACCATAGTGTCTGATCCAAATCCACTGTTTTTTAAACTAAACTTTAAGTAAAACAGCAGCAGCAGTGACAAATTTTACAAAGGAGGAAAGATGACCAAAGGTCACCTACTGATTAATATGAGACTCTTAATTAATTACATGTTATAACCAGCTAGCTGACGGTGTGCTCACCCCTCCCTCTCCCAGTTTATAGTGTCCATTTTAAATTAAGAATTAAACTACACTTTTCAGAGTTTCCAGCACATAAATTACTTCAGAAAAACACTGGGGGTGATTTTATTAATTTGCACTTATGTGAACTGTCAGACTTTCAACCTATTTGGTCAGGAGAAAATTCTCCCAAGAATTTACATGGATTGACATGCACTTAACATAGAATGCACAGGGAAAAGAGAGAGATTCTGTCAAACAAGTTAATGGCGTTTTTTACCCTAAATATCTTACTAGATAAAATGTAGAAATTATTAACTCTTGGTTGTAAAATAGGTTATGTGTAAAGACAGGCTCCCTTAACTGCATATTGATGTAGTGTACATGAAAATGGAAGAAGACTCAGAAGAGCGATCCCATACCCAGCTATTCCCCAATTAATTGAGAAGGTATTAAAACTTATTAGAATGTTTCACAGTGAATTAGAAACCAAATCAAATAATGCTAACAGAGAAAAATAGTCACTCTAAGTGGAGTTCTGAAGTGGATCCTTTTTTATGTAATAAATTGTACTGCATAGATTTGTGAGAAATTATATATTTTAAGTATACTAGAACTTTTCTCTGATGAATTTGAATGGTGAATCAGTGGTAAATGAAGAATCTATTTTGTAAGATGAATAATCACATCTTAAATATATTATTTGTATGTTTTCTCTTTTCATATTGAATATGCATGTGGGAAATGAAATAACAGAATTTATTTATCTAATTATTTATGTATTTTTTTATTTAACAATGGTATTCTATTTTCCAAAAAGGAAAAACATATCTGATAAGCCCTTTCATCGATTAGAACACTGAAAAATTGTCAATTAAATAGTATGTACTGACCTATCCCGCTGATTCATCATTTTTTGTTTACCTCAGCCATTTCTTTCTGCCACAGTTTAAAAGAAATACACATTTCCTCACACAAATAATCACTCTGTACCATATGGGAGCTTCCTACTCATTAAATCTGACTAGCCTATTGAAGTGTGATTATCATTGTTTAAAATGTTATATGAGTATTGTAGAGTCATTTTTCTGAATAAATTTTATATGCCCTTCATAAGAAATTACTTTTTGTTAAATTGTGCTTGTTGTCTTTTTAAGATATTTATTTATTTATTTATTTATTTAAGAGAGAATGAGAAAGAGCTCATGAGCAAGTCAGGGAAAGAGTAGTGGGAGAGAGAGAATCTCAAGCTGATTCTATGCTCACTGTGGAGCTTGACATGGGGCTCATTCTTACAACCTGGAGATCATGACCTGAGCTGAAATCAAGAGTCAGATGATTAACCAACTGAGCTACCCAAGTGCCCCACATTATGTTTGTTCTATGTCACATCTTATATAGCCTTAAAATTCACAGTTTCAACTAGATTGTTTTCCATGACAAAAGAAACAGACAATAGTTTTGTCTAAAAATGAATTTTAAATTGTCCAACCTGCTGTTGTTATTGTTTTCCAAAGTATGTGGTAACTTAAAAAATGGGTTTACTTTTACCTTCCAAAATTAAAAATCGAACCTAAATTAAACACACACACACACATACCTCAGGACAAATGGGTGCCAATTCATTCATATATATATATATATATATATGAATATATATAATTTGCTTGAGTTACTATTGAAGTTTTGAGTTACTATTTAGTAACTATTAAATTTCAGCATAACACCAAACATCAATATTCAGGAGATTACAGTGGAGGTAACAATGTCTTCCAAATTCTTGACTCACTTAAGGCTATTCCCACTTTTGGACTTAAAGTTAGCAACTCAGGGGCGCCTGGGGGGCTCAGTGGGTTAAAGCCTCTGCCTTCCGCTCCGGTCATGATCCCAGGGTCCTGGGATGGAGCCCCGCATCTGGCTCTCTGCTCCACGGGGAGCCTGCTTCCTCCTCTCTCTCTCTGCCTGCTTCTCTGCCTACTTGTGATCTCTGTCTGTCAAATAAATAAATAAAATCTTTAAAACAACTAAATAAAGTTAGCAGTTTAGCACATACTCAGGTTTGCAGATATGTGAGCTAATAATAGCCTGCAGAAATGTGACTTGCTGTATATGCGATCTGGAAGGTTCATCTCCTGGTGATAAGGCTCATTTAGCTGATTACAGATATCTTGCAAAGAGATATGTTACCATGTTTCCAGAAACTATAATCCCATTTGTGAATTAAACGAGAGGTTAATTTCATTTCCAATAAAATTTACTATTTATTCCACTAATTGGCTCTAAATAAATTATTTTTCATTACAGAGAAATAGGAAAAACTGACTTCTATAAGAAAAGTTGGCTCTACTGCTTACATATACCTACTTATATCACCATGATTGGATTTGCTAGATTAAGTGTCCAGGGAGTGCTAAATTTTCGGGGATTGCTACTAAGGTTTGTGTAATAAATATGGTAGAAGAGGGCCAGTGATGGCTAAAGCCAGTCATATTCCTCTATGTGACAATGCAGGGTACAGGGCAAATATCTGTATGCTCACAGGGAAAACTGGATCTAGTGTCTTTCAAACTTGATAATGACTTATTAATTGTCTGGGCTATTTTATTTCATTTTAAAAGAATTATTCCTTCAGCAAAATGAGCCTCACATTCTAAAGTATCATCTCCAGCGAAAGTGCAGGATGTTTGGAGTTTACTTTGCAGCCAGTTTAACCTGGTTTGGAATGCCCTCAAAGCAGAAAACAAAACCCAAGAGTGAACTCTTATCTCCAAGAATAAGATTGAAGTCTTATCAAGTGGGGAGTTATCAGGAGAAAATATTTGCAAAGTCTGTGGCAAAGTAGGCACCAGTGAATGATATTCATCAGCCTCCCTGAAGTTTCAGCTTCCCAGGGAAACCTAAATGATTAGAGTGTGGATCAGTGATGTCAAGGCCATGACCTAGAGACCAGTTGCCTTGGGAAAAGAAGATCCTGTGTTTTGAGGTCATTTAATCCAGGTATATAATCTTGCTAATGTGAACGTTGGTCACTAGCTATATTTAATGAAAAAATACCAAAGTTTGTATGTGGATGACATAACTACTACTAGATTAGAAAGCAACTCCAAGAGTGAAATGCTCCAGAAACTGGCTGTCCATTTTCACTCTGCCCCTTTCTGTTTTAGTGTTGAAAGATTATTCAACCTCTCTGAAACTCAGATTCATTCTGTAAAATGGAGGTAATGATAATTCATATGCTGCCATATGGTTCTTGTGAGTAATAAATGAAGCAACATATGTAAAACCTCTAGCATCATACTTAGCAAGTTTGTAGGTGATAAATAAATTATACTTATTTTTATTATATTGTTATTTTATTTTTATCATAGTATTATGTCATGCGTCAGTTTTATCTTTTTACACTAAGGGTGATGTAAATCCTCTCTCTTTACAGAATTTTAAATCAATATGTATTTTAAAATTTAAACAGATTTTCAATATGAACATGAGAATTTCAGCCCAAACAATGAGTATCAACTTTGTGCCAATGGTGGCAGAGGACGAAAAGGAAGACACATCTGTTCTGGAGAATCCTTTAGCCTATTCAGGAAGGTATACACTACATAATCAGGTGTATGTTTCAGTATTTTATTGTACCTTCTTATGCATTGACCTATAGTGTTCACAACATGATCTCAGCTGTGTAGAGCAGTAGAAACACTTAAGTATCCTATGTAAAATAATCAGAAAATGCAAGGGTTATTTTAAAGATTTTATTTATTGATTTGACAGAGATCACAAGTAGGCAGAGAGGCAGGCAGAGAGAGAGGAGGAAGCGGGCTCCCTGCTGAGCAGAGAGCCTGATGCGGGGCTCAATCCCAGGACCCTGGGATCATGACCTGAGCTGAAGGCAGAGGCTTTAACCCACTGAGCCACCCAGGCGCCCCGCAAGGGTTATTTTAAACATGAGCTTAGTATAGTGCTTTGAAAGAGTTTGGCTATATGGGGCTTGCCTGGGTGGCTCAGTGGGTTAAGCCTCTGCCTTCGGCTCAGGTCATGATCTCAGGGTCCTGGGATCGAGCCCTGCATTGGGCTCTCTTCTTAGTGGGGAGCCTGCTTCCCCCTCTCTCTCTGCCTGCCTCTCTACCTACTTGTGATTTCTCTCTCCATCAAATAAATAAATCAAATCTTTAAAAAAAATAGTTCAGCTATAGGAACATGTGGTATATTTCTACTGTGTGGTAGAGTATAGCTGAATTTCACAGTAGTGTCTATCTCAACCATTCTCCCACCTGCTATCACGATATGAATGCTATTTTCCCCTGGTTATTTTGCTTCCAAGCGGAGGCAGAGCAGCACTTATTTTTTAGATAACCAGTGACAGAAGTTTGAGGAAGTCACTTTCTGTTCTGCTAACTTGCAGACCATCCCAGGGCATGGAAAATACAAGCCCCACCCCACTCACAAAAAAAAAAAAAAAAAAAAAAAAAGATGTGAGGGGAATGATGCCAGTTGCCCTAAGGACTGGCTTTGGCACCTCATTAGTTGTCACTTTACTCCGATTGAATTTATATGACAAACAAATCTAAATGACAGCAAACTCATTCAAAGTGAAACTGAGCACAGGAAGGGATGTGGGCAATGAAGATACCTGTTTTGTGCAATGAACATAGCCCTAACTCAAAACCCTCTTGATGCTTAATTTTTTCCATTTCATCTAATGCACCCTACATAGAACTCTGGGTCAATGTGAAAGGTATTCAAAGGTCCCTTCAATTGTGTAAGCAAAAATGCTTTTCACTACATAAGCGATGATGAGTTGCAAGGATTATTGTTTCTTTCTGAACTCCATGACATAACTCTAAATATTCTAATGACATTTTTCACCTCTCCACTACATCATAAACAACTTCTAGCTAAATCCATTTATACTTGCATTTTGGACTGTAAATTTGATATGCCTAGAGAGCATTTAATTTACAATTTAGTTATATAGGTTTAAACAAGCATTAAATTCCTACTGTGAAATTGGAAACTAAACAAAATAGAAAATGCTATTTGTTGAGATTTTTATTTATTCCAGTGCAGCTTAATTGCTTTTGTTGATTTGGACATCTATTCCAATGCTGAACTGACTCTCGATGTGTTTGTTTCTATAAATTTTGTTTTTCTTTCTTGGGCTTTAACCCGCCACGATGATAAAAATAACAAAATTCCATTTTTTTATAAATATTATGAACTATTTTGTACTTGAATGTATAGTACAGACCTTATCACTGGAGCAAGAAATGTTTTATTTTTTCCTTTCTAGTCTTACAGATGAATGATTTAGATAGTAATTTAACAAATTAGGTGTAGTAAAACCACACTAATTCAGACTAATTGTGTGGAAAATTTTAATGAAGTAGTGAAAAATTTGATAAAGAAGTTTTAAATAAAGTTTTACTTCTTCAAAATATTTACTATATCTTACAATTTAGCTAATTAGGTGTCATTATGCTGAATTTGGATCCTACTTTCGAAAGCAAACAAGTGGATTATTTGCAGTTTACATGTATCACTTCTTGGCCTTTTGGCTAAGATCAAGTGCAGTTTACGTGTATCTTTGAAGATACATGGACAGTGGCATGCTTTTGAACAGTTAAGCAAAACCTCCCACTTCCTCTCTACCCATCCTTTTATTTGCACCACTAAATTGCCTTACAAACTCCCTTTTAATAGATATTGCAAATATTTAAAGGGCTTGAAGACATGAGATTGAAAAATAATTTTTCTTTGGGTTGCCTGGGTGGCTTAGTTGGTTAAGACGCTGCCTTCAGCTCAGGTCCTGATCCCAGGGTGCAGGGATGGAGTCCCGCATTGGCTCCTTGCACAGCGGGGAGCCTGCTTCTCTTTCTGCCTCTGCATACCACTCTGCCTGCTTATGCTCTCTCTCTCTCTGACAAATAAATAAATAAATAAAATCTTCAAGAAAAAAAAAAAAGAATTTTTTTCATTTGTTAGTTCATTCATTTAACATTTTAAGTTACAGCATACTAAATCATGACCAAGATTCAATAACTTCAAATATTTTCTCTATCCACACCAAAGTGTTGTGGAAGCTTTTAAAGGTCATTCTAAGGAACTCCTGGTATAAAATATTTCTTAAGCTACATAATGATCTCCTTTAATTATTCATAGACAATAACTGCTTAATATAACTGTTTCAATAAGATTGTGCAAAGTTGTTTTTTAGGTATTAGTTGGGTATATTTCTATTTATTACAAACTTTTAAAAGAAGGATAAACCCCTATGATTCCTAAATTACTTAACAGAAGCTGTGTGAATTAATAATTGTGTTGTTGATAGAGAGTATGTCTAACCAGACGAGCAAACTGATTAAAACACATATTAGCAGTTTACCCTTCTGAAATAAGTAATAAATGTCAATATTGTACACAAATAAAATGGGTTGTATTTACTTTTCTGTAGTGATATCATGTGAATAGTAGCAAAGTTGCTCTTGTAGTTTTAGTTGAGAAATCATTTCAAATTTTAGCCAATTCGTTCCAAATATGTGCTTCTTGGGCAGTAATGGGAAATATTTTTATAGCTGGTAGTATAATCAGCTCTCATTCCTGTAATACTCTCCTTTCCTTGATACAACTCCAAGAGTACACTGGAAATGTTCTTTCTTTTCCCCCAAAGGTAGACTTGTAGTTGAACTTTAATAAGAAAATTGAGAAGTTAAGTTTCCCAATTTGTGGTGAGATAAATATACATTTAAAGTAGAGTTTGGTCGGGGTGCCTGGGTAGCTCAGTGGGTTAAAGCCTCTGCCTTCTGCTCAGGTCATGATCCCGGGGTCCTGGGATCCAGCCCCGACTTGGGCTCTCTGCTCAGTGGGGAGCCTGCTTCCCTCTCTCTCTCTCTCTGCCTGCCTCTCCTCCTACTTGTGATCTCTCTCTCTCTGTCAAGTAATAAATGGAATCTTTAAAAATTAATAAATAAAGTGGAGTTCGGTCAAATTGGTTTAACATGTTTTTATTTGCTAACCGTGAAAGTAGCCTGGGGTAAGGGGAAGTCTGCATGACGTAAATCATAAATTACATTTGAGAAGGTTTTTGGTTTTTGTTTTGTTTTGTTTTGGGATTTATTGGGATCTGCGAAGGAATTTAAAAACCAGCGGAATCTGAAGACTGTTGTAAATTTATAACTGCGTTTATTTTCTCTGGGGCTCAGTTTATTCATCTGTTAAATGTGGTGCCAGGCATGGGATTGAGTTAGGTCTAAGGTTGGCTCCAGTTCTGTTTTATGGTAGAGGAGAAGCATATAGGAGCAGGAAGATGGAAGGCATCAGTTGAAGGTGAAATCAGCTATATACCTGAATGCAGTTTTTAACTCTGTAGGTCACAGTGTTTCTAGAGATCAGAATCACCTAAGACACTTAAAAAATGCACATTCCTCACTCCTACCCCAGGACTACTAAATGTCTGCCTTGAGATGGAGGTGGGGCTAAAATCTCCATTTTTCACAAATGCCATTTTTTTCTCATACTGTGGTAAAGACCCAGAAATGGGTTATACAGTCAATTTAGTGGATCTTAACTAGTATTTTTAAATTAAAGAAGAGAAATGAGCTGGAATATGGATATGTATATCCATATGCCCTGAAAAATGCACTGCATGAAGTAAAGGAAAATATTGTTATATGATACTTCCCTTTCCTGTGTGTGTGAGTGGAGGTCTGTATGTGTATGTATGATAAGAATGTAAAATGTATTTCTTACTATTGGTAGTGATCAAAAACCGAAAAAAATTTTTTGAAAGCCACTACCCCAGGGTTTTCTTACAGTATAGATTTTGAACATGGTTATCTAGAACAATGCAAATTCTCAGACATTCCTATCCCATCCATTTTGAATATAGCAAAACTTACTTTATTAAAGAAAAGCCTTTGAGATATTACAGTATTTCAGATTTTACAGTTTCAGATTTTACAAATCATTTTTTCTTTGATTTTCCTGACATGTGTATTTTGTACAGATGTAAATTTTTTATTGCTTTTGTTTAAATAACCACCCCTTGCTTAATCTCCCATGCCTTTATTGTCTACAGTCCCTTAAAGCTAGATAACAAGATGCAGGTTCTTCCTGTAAAGCAAATCCCATTTGAGCTGCTCTCTGTGAGGTAAGATATCTCGCATGTGCTATTGCTTTCAGTTAGGCCTTTTAGCCAGTAGGAAGCAATAGCCTGTCTGCCAGGACAAGACTCAGTCATTAGATCATTTCCAAGGTATACCTTTTTGGATTTGCCTCTGCTGTTGACTACATCCTTTGAAATCTGTCTCCTTAACTTGACCCAGAATCTTTTTAGACTAAAACACACTTAGCTACAACTCTATACCCTGCTGTCTTTCACCAACCCCTCACCACCTCTATTTGTGTGTGTGTGTGTGTGTGTGTGTGTGTGTGTGTGTTGGCTGGGCAGAGGGGGGATGTCATTGGAGATGAGGGGGTAATGAGGGGGTAATCATTGACTGCAGTTCTTGGTATTGGTTTTGCCATAATTAAATTTTCTGGTAATGGGTGGCCCCAACTACCTCTTTATTGCTTGCTGTTAGGAGCATCTCAAGGTCAGCCATTATAATGATGATATTGATAATAACTCTAATGCTGATAAAACAAGTAACGTGGTGAGTGTTTAACATGGTTTATCAGTGATTCTCGAAGCGTGATGTGTGTCACAATCATCTAGGTTATTGTTTGTTTGTTTGTTTGTTTACATAAATAACCAGATTGTCTGGTTGTGGGGCAGCAGGCTTTTGAGTACTTTTGAGCAATTTCGTAAGAAATTGCCATGCACAGAAGCATTAGGACTCACTGGATTGTCTAACTTAACTTTCTTGGCTATTCTCTGATGTAAGTGTTCCTGGTTTCCTTCCACACTGGAAATTAGGAACTTAGACTCCTAGGAATTAAGAATCTTACCTTATGTCATAGAGCTCATGAATGGTAAAGCCAGCGTGAGCAAAGCGGAGATGTAAGAAACATTTCTGAATTGTTATTGAATTGAGAAAGTTTAGGTATCAATTCCTAGTCTAGTGCTATTTCCAGTCACAGGAAGGATAGGTGAAATAATTATGATTTGAGGAGTTCAGTCCCCCTCATCAAATTTTCCCAAATCTCAGATATGCAATTCTTGAAATTTACACAACTTATGAAAGATTTTCCTCACGCACCAGGTATTTTAATTAGGTTAAGACACTGTGTTATCTGATAGGAACAACATACCATCTATAAGGCAATACATAAATACTCTGGTTACCATTACTATAGGTATTCACAAATTAGTGCATGGAAATCCAGAATAGAGAAAGAGTAATTTGTCCTGGATGGCTGATGCAGTATGTCAGCAGAATGACTTGAGATATATGGGAGAAAAATTAAAAAAAAAAAAATGGCATAAGAAATGCTCAAAGAAGGAAGAGGTGGCGAAGACATGATTTTTGGAATGCTTCATAATGCTGCCTCGTAATGACATTATATCTCAGGATTTCCTAGTCCTAAAGGTAGAATTAATATATAATCATATGGAAATAAAGTTATGGATAGCAATATACATTTGAAACATGTTGATGAAAAATAGAGCTATCACCAGTCATACAAGACTAACTGCTGATTAACGAACAAAACAGATCTTACATATCTCATGGTAAGTGTAGAAAACTTCATAAAAATGAATTTCCCTGTGCCTCTAATGGCATAATGGACATTCCCATACTAACTAATAAATAAAACTCCATCCGTCATCTTGTTTCTGAATAAAACCCCAAGTATGGCTGATTTTAATTACAAATTACTCTCTCTAAAATATAATATAGCTTTTAAAAAATAACACTCAAACCATTTTTCCCCAAAGTCAATAAAGTGAATGATAAGGAGCACTCATTTTAAGCTTTTTCTTTAATCATTTTCAAAATGTAGTTTATCTGCCTCCAAAAATATTGAGATATTTTATGACAGAACACATAATGAGACTATTAAAATAGAATTAGTACCTTAAAAAACACATAGAGAAAATATGAAAACATACCCACTTTACTTAGGCTTATAAATATTTGGTAACTGAGTGCTGAGATTCCTGGCAGCCAAGGCAGATGGAAAGTAGGATGATTTTCCAGTATTTTTTAGGATCAGAGTGAATTGTCAATCCTGCTGACATGGATACTGAGCCCTATCATAACATAATTTTGGGATTAGTCCAAATATAAATATTCTCTGAGTTCCCCAGGTAATTAAAATAAACAGCAAGAGTAGACAACAGCTGACTTGTGAAGGACAAGGCAGAAGGTTTTATTGGACTTAAAAACAAAATGCCGTAAACCCACATAGTGAAAGGTGGAAGTTCTTATCTTTTCTTTTTTACAAGTGGCTTAAATGTAACACTGAGCTACAGGCTGTGTCCAGTGGAGTTCAAATCTGAATGTCTAATTATTGAGCCTAAAGAACTGGTGAAAAACCCTTATCAGAAGTGGGTGAAATAATTGTCTTTCTGCTGAGGACTTGTTTTTTGTGTTCTCCAGTTTTACTTTTAAGTTAACTCATCTGGGACAAAAACTCTTGTCAATACCTATGGAAGTTTCATGGTCTGTATATTAACTTCTCAGCAGTCTGTTAAGGCCAAGCTATTGCTTGGTGAATAAGAACTAACCTGGGGATCGCTTAGCAACTGTGTGACTCTAGGCAAGTTACCTACAGGGGCATTGGTTTCCTCATTTACTCCATAGTGCTATGATGACAATTAAATAAGCTTTGAATGGACACATAGTAAGCAATCAGTGAGTGTTAGGGAACATCACTATGCATTTTTTTAAAGGTTTATTTGTGTGTTTTTTTTTGTTTTGTTTTGTTTTTAAAGATTTTATTTATTTACTTGACAGAGAGAGATCACAAGTAGGCAGAGAGGCAGGCAGAGAGAGAGAGAGGAGGAAGCAGGCTTCCCGCTGAGCAGAGAGCCCGATGTGGGGCTCGATCCCAGGACCCTGGGATCATGACCTGAGCCGAAGGCAGAGGCTTTAACCCACTGAGCCACCCAGGCGCCCCTAAAGGTTTGTTTATTTAAAAACCTGAGAGCGCTCACATGAGAGAGCGAATGTGGGGAAGGGAAGAAGGAGAGAGAGAATCCTCAAGCAGACTCCCCCACTGAGTGTGGATCCTGACACAGGGCTTGATCCCATGACCCACAAACACATGACCTGAGCTGAAACCATGAGTCAGAAGCTCAACCAACTGAGCCACCCAGGTGCCCCAGTTCTAATCACTATGCATTTTAAGTACACTTCATCAACTAAATCATTAAGGAGGCTTTGTCTTCTTTCAATATATTTCAGAAAATGTCTGCTACCAATTCCTGATTACCCCCCAGAAGGTTTCTTTTTCTATTGACCAGTCTAAGTCTCTTACTCAGTTGTGTTTTACTTCAGGGTTCTCTGTCAAACTGGGCGAAGACAACATATGCCAACCCCAGTTAATTCGCAATCCTCTTATATAAGTAGTAGTCATTAAAAAGCTAAAGTTTTTATCCTTTTGAAGATTTTATTTATTTATTTGACAGAGAGAGAGTATAAGCTGGTGGAGCGGCAGGCAAAGGGAGAGGAAGAATCAGGCTCTCTGCTGATTCGGAGCTCCATCCCAGGACCCTGGGATCATGACCTGAGCTGAAGGCAGAGATGCTTAACCAACTGAGCCACCCATGTTTTTAGAGAGAGAGATAAGAGAGAGAGGGAGAGAGGGAGAGGTGCCAAAACTGTGTTGCTTCTCTCAAAATTTGAGTTAACTTAATTACATAGCATATCATTGTTATTTCTTATTACATAGAATGCATATAATGAGATCCAAGGAACAGAAGCATTGGTGAGTTAAACAGTTTAATATGCTATAATATATTTTACACACTATGGGTGGCCAAAGTGTTATCATTTTGGCATTTCTAAAGTGAAAATTAAGAAATCATTGAAGCAATGTGTACAAAATGGCAATGTATATAAACTTGTGTGAGAGGAAAGAAGTCAGAAACTTTGAAAAGGAATTAAGGTTAAAAAAAGTAATAAGATATTTTATTATATATAGCTCACCAAGCATTTTCCAAATGTGAAATGTAAAAATGCTTAGAAAACCGAGTAATACTAGTAATAAAATATGGTTGTCCTATAACATTATTGTCTTGCAGTCTTGCTTGTTTAACTTTCATATTTAAAAAATGCCCCTTATCCATAAGCTTAATAATTCAATCATATTTTCTCAGAGAAGTGATAAAGAAAAATAAGTTGTTCTTGTGGCATGTGATAATAAAATTATATATGGCAAATATTAGATAATCTAGGTCACATTCTCAAATCATGGCTAAAAATTAAATTCTTTTCAGTGTTTCTGGCTACTTGCTGTACTGTATAAGAA
>ML111962.1:41232-68900 GCA_003697995.1 Taxidea taxus jeffersonii | reverse complement strand
AAAGAGGCAAAGAATCTATACTCAGAGAACTATAAAGTACTCATGAAAGAAATTGAGGAAGACACAAAGAAATGGAAAAATGTTCCATGCTCATGGATTGGAAGAATAAATATTGTGAAAATGTCTATGCTACCTAAAGCTATCTACACATTTAATGCAATGCCTATCAAAATCCCATCCAATTTTTTCAAAGAAATGGAACAAATAATCCTAAAATTTATATGGAACCAGAAAAGACCTCGAATAGCCAAAGGAATATTGAAAAAGAAAGCCAAAGTGAGTGGCATCACAATTCCAGACTTCAAGCTCTACTACAAAGCTGTCATCATCAAGACAGTATGGTACTGGCACAAAAATAGACACATAGACCAGTGGAGCAGAATAGAGAGCCCAGAAACAGACCCTCAACTCTATGGTCAACTAATCTTCGACAAAGCAGGAAAGAATACCCAATGGAGAAAAGACAGCCTCTTCAACAAATGGTGTTGGGAAAATTGGACAGCCACATGCAGAAAAATGAAATTGGACCATTTCCTTACACCACACATGAAAATAGACTCAAAATGGATGAAGGACCTCAACGTGAGAAAGGAATCCATCAAAATCCTTGAGGAGAACACAGGCAGCAACCTCTTCGACCTCAGCCGCAGCAATTTCTTCCTAGGAACAATGCCAAAGGCAAGGGAAGCAAGGGAAAAAATGAACTGTTGGGACTTCATCAAGATCAAAAGCTTTAGCACAGCAAAGGAAACAGTCAACAAAACCAAAAGACAACTGACAGAATGGGAGAAGATATTTGCAAATGACATATCAGATAAAGGGCTAGTATCCAAAATTTATAAAGAGCTTAGCAAGCTCAACACCCAAAGAACAAATAATCCAATCAAGAAATGGGCAGAGGACATGAACAGACATTTCTGCAAAGAAGACATCCAGATGGCCAACAGACACATGAAAAAGTGCTCCACATCACTGGGCATCAGGGAAATACAAATCAAAACCACAATGAGTTACCACCTCACTCCAGTCAGAATGGCTAAAATGAACAAGTTAGGAAATGACAGATGCTTGTGAGGTTGTGGAGAAAGGGGAACCCTCCTACACTGTTGGTGGGAATGCAAGGTGGTGCAACCACTCTGGAAAACAGCATGGAGGTTCCTCAAAAAATTGAAAATAGAGCTACCTTAGGGCCCAGCAATTGCACTACTGGGTATTTACCCTAAAGATACAAACGTAGTGATCCGAAGGGGCACGTGTACCCGAATGTTTATAGCAGCAATGTCCACAATAGCCAAGTTATGGAAAGAACCTAGATGTCCATCAACAGATGAATGGATAAAGAAGAAGTGGTATATATACACAATGGAATACTATGCAGCCATCAAAAGAAATGAAATCTTACCATTTGCGACGACATGGATGGAACTAGAGCGTATTATGCTTAGCGAAATAAGTCAACTGGAGAAAGACAACTATCACATGATCTCCCTGATATGAGGAAGTGGAGATGCAACGGGGGTGGGAGTTAAGGTGGTAGGAAAAGTAAAAATGAAAGAAGATGGGATCGGGAGGGAGACAAACCAAAAGAGACTCTTAATGTCATAAAACAAACTGAGTGGGAGGGAGAGGGGTTGGGAGAGCGTGGTGGGGTTACATTATATGTTTAAATAAAAAAGCTTAAAGAAAAAAAAAGAAAAATTAATAAATAAAATCTTTAAATATATAAAAAAGAAGATATCTAATAATAAAATAAATTCACTTGTAGGCAATGGTTATGATGTGGATACTATTTCAGCTATTAAAATATATTTTGTTTTCATTAATGATCTTGTCATTTATATATGGCTCATGCCCTTCAACTCATCTTTTCTAATTAAATACTGCACCACTACCCTTTCTTAGTCTCCCTATTTTTCCTTTATCTTGTAAAAATCATGTTTGGATTAATTTGCTTCTTGTTTATTTTTTCCTTTTAAAAATACTTAAAATTTTATAATATTTCAAAAATTTTTGGTAATTTCTCTTTAATATTTCATGAATATAATATATCTAAATCTCTCAAAAGACTAAAGTTATTTTTGGATTTTTGATCCTATAATTCTTTAACGTCTGATACAATGATGTATACAATATTAAGATGCCATCAGAGCTGTAGATGACTATTTGTTTGCAACTTTGTTTATTGACTGTCCCACTTTCAGGGATGCATTCAGGTGTTCATTTTTAAATATTTCAAATATTTTTCTTTTACATAGGATCAAACATGACAACTTTTCCATAAAATTAGTTATTTGATTTTGGAAAACAGTATGGAGATTCCTTAAGAATTTAAAAATAGAGCTACCCTATGACCCTGCAACTGCACTACTGGGTATTTACCCCAAAGATACAGATGTAGTGAAAAGAAGGGCCATCTGTACCCCAATGTTCATAGCAGTAGTGGCCACAGTCGCCAAACTGTGAAAAGAAACAAGATACCCTTCAACGGATGAATGGATAAAGAAGATATGGTCTATATATACAATGGAGTATTATGCCTCCATCAGAAAGGATGAATACCCAACTTTTGTATCAACACGGACAGGACTGGAGGAGATTATGCTGAGTGAAATAAGTCAAGCAGAGAGAGTCAATTATCATATGATTTCACTTACTTGGGAAGGATAAGGAATAACATGGAGGACATTGGAAGATGGAGAAGAAAAGTAAGTTGGGGGAAATTGGAGGGGGAGACAAACCATGAGAAACTATGGACTCTGAGAAACAAATTGAGGGTTTTGGAGGGGAGGAGGTGGGGGCTTGGGTGATCCTGGTGGTGGGTATTATGGAGGGCATGTATTGCATGGAGCACTGAGTGTAGTGCATTAACAATGAATTTTGGAACACTGAAAAAGAATAGTTAAATTAAATTTAAAAAAAAAACACCTAGTTGTTGGAAAGCATCAAATACAGACTTACTGTCTTTTGCCATTAGAAGATTTCTTGCTCCTTTAGTAAGGTAAAAAAGATTTTACCCCCATCTTTATCATCTTATTGCAACATCAGCAATAATAACCTGTAGAAAAGCATCTGGGATAGTAGGAGATAAAGCAGTTTTCTTGTGATCCATTCTTGTCCTGCGAAATAAGGACCCAGTCCTGAGGAAAGAAAAAAGGCAGATGAAATGGTGTATGGTATTGAGCCTTTGGGCAGATTTTGTCCGTATTTGCTCATTCATTTGCTAGAAAAAGAGTCTCTGTGAAGGAATGGTCTTGGCAACGGTGTCCCTGATTTAGGGTTGCTTTTGGTAAACAAGCCTACATTTAATGGATATATGAATAAGGACTCCAAGAAGAATATCATACAACTCTGTAGAGTACAAGATGGAGATGTTTCACAGTCTGGACACTCACAATTCTGTTTGTTAATGTGCCAACTTCATGAAAAAATAATTTATAACTCTGGACCAGAAATCGAAGGATAGTTACCCCATGAAAAGTCTGAGAGATGCATACAGGATGTCAGAGAACTTATTCTGCTTTGCTAGTACTTTTTAAAAGCATTTAAGCTTTTTTAAATTATATGCTTAAGATCATTAGTAAAGCTTGATATTTTATAAGATGTCTGATTTTTAGGAGTCTGACTGAATTGTCAAATCATTTGTGTTAGTTTAGGTGGTGTGATAAGCCAGGCTATCTTTCAGATGCATGACAAAGAATGGCTGAAGCAGTTTAGGCAAGAAAAAGGAGGGTATGAAAAAATCTGGTAAAAATCTGATGCTTGGGTAACTGCTATTCATTCTTATGAAAGGGAGAAAAAAATTGAGACACATTACAAGGGAAAATTGCCAGCGAATTTCGGAGGAAATAGATTTAGAACTGGAGGGACTGGCTAGGTGGATTGACAGAGAGTGACAGACAGTGGAAAAGATAGGAAACATTTTTTTCTTTGGCTCCTGTTGGCAGCGCTATTGGGGAAAAAAAAAGACTCTGATGAGCAGGAGATAAAAATAGGGAAAAGCTTTCAGGCTGAATTTTCTTGATACTGGAAATTTCCTTTATGCCTCTATGGCTTTGTAGTGAGATGTCCTGTTCATTTACATAATAAAACCAGTAAATTCATTGTTTGTAAAACCATACAGCCAGTTGCAGGCTAAAGTGATGTGACTAGAAATACCAGGAGTAATCTGATAAAGAATTTAGACATTTTACTAAGAAATACTAGACAAAGTATGTTGAATTATTTTTAGTATGGATTCCTCAATTAATGATCAAGGAGTGTACTGGGTTGCATACCATCTGCCCAAATTAATGTACACCTATTATCTATGAATGTACTCTTATTTGGCAGTAGATTTATATGTAAAGAACTAACACGAAGCCAAACTGGATTAGGATGATCTTTAATCCAATAACTAGTATCCTTATAAGGAGAGGGAGATTTGGACACAGACACACAGGAGGGTAGGCCATGTAAAGATCTTCAGTTATCTTGCCACTTATGATTATCCTGACCAGTGACTAGTTTGAACTAAGTATTTACTAATAATTTGTGTAGATTATGGCTGGAAATGAGAATGCCTGGAAGGACAAGTTTGTTACACACATTAACAGGGGATGATATTTTTGAGGCCCACAAAAATATATTCTGCCATTTGGGGAGAAATCATACTATTTTATGGTGATCAAAATCTAAAGATAGTGTTTCAAAAAATGAAGCAATGAAAATATAACAATTCAAATGACAATTAGTCTCAGAGAAAGGAAGATGAAAAAAATGAAAGAAGTTGTGGCAAAATGAAAAGTACATGTTTTCCTTGTAATGGAGGCATAGTACCCAGTTCTCAGAAACAGTCCCTTATAAGTACCTTATAGACTCTACAATTGCTAGTTTTTCTCCATTTATCCTTGCAGACTCTTTCTCTGCCCTTTTCTGTTCTGCTCTATGCTCTGGGAAACTACTTTCTTTAAGTTGCACTTACTGAAATCCCTTTCCCTCTGGCTTTGGTTGGATGAGCAACATGAGAGCTGATTGTGGGAAGAAAAAGAAAGATCAAAGTTAATTATTTCCTTTTCCCTTCCTCTGCCAGAATAAGGTTTTGGCAGTGACTGCTCCCTTTGAGGTGCTCATTATCTGCAAATACAGTCTTTGCTACTGTTTGGTGACTCCTTCCGCCTCCATGATGAGGCTTAAGAGCTTCCTATTCTTGCTAGCTCCTGAGTGCGTCATCATGGCATGCTGGCATACTGAACTCTGCTTACACCTCCAAAAATTGTTTCTACCTTAACTTATTTCACCTAACCTCTTGATGTGCCATCTGTTTCATGGTGGGATTCTGAATGATACAGTAACTATCCTTAATGTAGTTTTTAAAAAAAATAGAATCTTTACTATGCAAGAATGAGAGTTCAGTTTTGGTGTGCTTTTTAAATTCTTATGAAAACCTGTAGATTCAAAAATTTTAGCCTATCCAAAAGCAGCTTCTTAGCTCCTTCTCAAACCTGTAAGGTTTAGCCTGCTCTCTTCCACTCCAGTCACTACCATATCCATCAGGGTGACCCAGAAGTCCGACAAGGTGTCCACCTCCAGCCCCTGGGCCTTTAGGAGCTACTTGTATGTGAGTACACCTGGCACTGGCATCAGCGCCTCTGCCTTCTCCCAGATGGGCAACAGTAGCAGTTCTTGGGGGTGGCCTGGGCACCAGCATGAGTATGGTCAGGGCCTACTGTGGGGCCAGGGACATGGAGGGCATCACAGCTATCTCAGTGAAGTTGAGCCTGCTGAACACCCTTAAGCTGGAGGTGGACCCCAACATCCAGACTGTGTGTACCCAGGAGAAGGAGCAGATCAAGATGCTCAACAAATTTGCTTCCTTCATCAAAAAGGTGCAGTACCTGGAGCAGCAGAACAAAATTCTAGAGACCAAGTGGAGCCATATACAGCAGCAGAAAATAGTCTGGAGCAACATGGACAACATGTTCAAGAGCTACATCAACAACCTTTGGCAGCAGCTGGACACACCGGGCCAGGAGAAGCTGAAGCTGGAGGTAGACTTGGCAACACTGGTGCCAAGGTGCTGGTGGAGGACTTCAAGAATAAATAAATATGAGGGGTGAAATCAAAGTGCATTCAGACATGAAGAATGAATTTGTCCTCATCAGGAAGAATGTGGACAAAACTTACATGAGCAAGGTAGAGCTGATGTCCCACCTGGATGGGCTGACCAATGAGATTGTCTTCTTAAGGCAGCTGTATGAAGAGGAGATCCATGAGCTGTAGTCCCAAATCTCAGACACTTCCATGGTCCTGTCATGGACAACATCCACTTCCTGAACAGCATCATTGCAGAGGTCTAATACCAGTACAAAGACACTGCCAACTATAGCTGGGCTGAGACCAAGACCAGGTACCAGATCAAGTATGAAGAGCTGCAGACATTGATTGGAAGCATGGGGATCACCTCTGTTACAGGAAGATGGAGATCTCTGAGATGAACCAGAACATCACCTGACTCCAGGTGGAGATCAAGGGCCTCAAAGACAAGAGAGATTCCTTGGAGGCCACCACAGTGATACTGAGCAGCATAATGAGCTGGACATAAAGGATGCCAATGCCAAGCTGGCTGAGACTGCTCTGCAGCAAGCCAAGCAGGACATGGCTTGGCAGCTGCACAGGAGCTCATGAACATTAAGCTGGCTGTGGCCACTGAGATCACCACATACTGAAAGCTATTGGAGGGTGAGGAGAGCTGGCTAGAGGCTGGGATGCAGAACGTGAGTATTTATACTAAAATCGCCAGCACCTACTCAGGTGGGCTGAGCTTGGTCTATAGGGTCCTCACAAGCCCTGATCTCAACTATAGCCTGAACTTCAGTCCAGATTCATCTCTGGTGGGGGCTCTAGTTCCTTCAGCCATGTCAGCTCCTCCAAGGTCATGGTTGTGAAGAAGATTGAGACCTGTGGTGGGAAGCTGGTGTTTGAGTCTTATGTCCTCCTGTCCAAGTGAACAAGCACTGTGGGCCCTCCCAACCTTCCCGCTCCTATGGCTACCATAGAGCCTTTGAAGGAAGATGCTATGCTATGTGTCTCTGGATCAGGAGACACACCTGAAGCTCAGCCTCAGTCCTCAGCCTACGCTTAGGGGTACTCTACTCCCTTGGGTACCCACTCTTGCCCAACTTAAAGCCAATTCAAGTGTCTTTTCCCAAATAAAGCCTCAGATGGTTCTGCCAATCCCCAAAACAAAACAAAACAAAACAAAATTTGTAACAAACAGAAAAGTGGACATATCTTGTACATACAGATTTATGAATTTCCATAGATTTATATACTCATGTAATCCAGATCAGGAAGCAGAGGATTACCACATCTCTCTAAATCTCCTTTGTGCTATAAGTAACTAATACTCTTAGGTGTAACCAATATTCTAACTTCTAGATGCATTAGAACCTCTTTTTGAACTTTATTTTCTTTTTAAAGACTTTATTTATTTATTTGACAGAGAGAGACACAATGGAGGGAACATGAGGAGGGGGAACGAGAGAGGGGAGCCCAGTGCAGGGCTTGATCCCAGGACCCTGAGAGCATGACCTCAGTGGAAGACAGATGCTTAATGACTGAGTCACCCAGGGGCCCCTCTTTATTAACTTTTTTTATAAAGGGATTCATTCTGCATGCATTTTAATGTCTGGTTTCTTTGCTCAATATTCTGTTTTTGAGATTAATTCATATTAAGTGTAATTGTAACTCATTCATTCACATTGTTGTGTAGTATTTTACATAAGTGGTTTACTCTTTCTTTTTTTTTTTTAGATATTTGGCTTGCTTTCAGTTTGGTGTTATTATGATTAAAACATCCATGAACATTCCATGCTTATCTTTTAGTGAATATGTGTTTCCTTATCCCTTGGATATAAATCTAGGATGGAACTCTTGGGACATGAGGCAGTTATATATTTAGCTTATGTAGATATAGTTGAAGAATTTTCTAAAGTGGTTGTACCAATTTACATTCACATCAACAAACTGTAATTGCCATTTAATCTCCAGTCTAACCAATATTTGGAATAGTCATATTTATTCTTATTAAGCTGCCTTCTTGTGTGTGAGCTTGATAAACCATAATGTCTAAAGATCGCCAGGAACATACTTAAAGTCAAACTTTATTTATTAACTTGCTCTGGCAAGGGTGATGGAACAAATGTGGTATTGTAATTGTTTCAGTAAAGGATAGTATGGGCTTTTTATAGTGTTTTGGTTTATCCTAGATGATTTTTGAGAAGGAAAAGAAAAGGGGGTTATGTTCTGGATTAGTATTTGTCATGGAATTATGGCAAATTAGTAATTGCATATTTTAATAATTTTTAATCTAGGAGGTAAAATGGAAAAGTAGAGCTAAAATTGTCATAGTTTGGTCAGGATAGAGGGATATATAGTAATTTTTGTTATTGTATGATGTCCTTGTATTTTGTTTAGTTCTATTATGGTTATGGAATAATGTCATCAGATTTTGATATTCTGCTAAATTATTTAAATTCAGGGGAACCTGGGTGGCTCAGTCGATTGAGCATTTACCTTCAACTCAGGTCATGATATCAGGGTCCTAGGATCAAGCCCCATGTCAGGATCCCTGGGGGAGTCTGCTTGTCCCTCTCTCCCTGCCCCCAATCAAGTTCTCTCTCTCTCTCAAACAAATAAATTAAATATTAAAAAATTATTTAAATTGAGTGGGGACACCATGGGCTGCTATTCTTTTCTAAGCCAGTTACCAGTTGTCAGGGTATTTGTGTTATATCTCAGTTTACCATTTTGGCCAAAGGTAGATAAGGGCTCCATGAAACTAATCTATGGTGTTTGGGACTGCACCATTGCCAAAATTCTATTGAACAGAAGGTTGTTGAGGAAGTATCATTTATAGTTGTACTAGACTTATTACCTCCTCCTACTTTTGTATAAGTGTGCAATGTTGAGTCATCTGTTATGACAATAACTATGAAGAATCACTTAAGACTGTGGACAGGATACATTAGCAAACTGCAGTACAGGCCAGTATCAGAAATAAGATGATTATTAGCCCTTATAAAGAGACATGAAAACAAGAGTTAGATGACCTAGCCAGGCTAAGAAAACGTTGTAAAGGCTTAGTGCATATGTTACAGAGATTCAGTTGTATATTGTATGGGTCCTTTCCCACTTAAATTTGCAGTAGAAAAGAGACAAGAATGGGGATAGCATATTTAAGCACATAACGAGATGGAGGAAAATTTGTCAGTGAAGTATTAGGTAAAAGGAAAGGCTTTACAAAGTTTCAGAATAATAATTCAAAGAAAATGTGTGTCTCCAATAAGGAAAATCCTCAGCCCATCTCTTTTATTTTTTTAACTACTGTGTTTGAGAGAGGACAAATAGTTCAGCTATTTGGGAAGAAACGGTGCATTTAAATATGTGGTAGCACAGTAAGCTTGGACTTTCTGGCTTCTTTTTTTTTAAAGCAGAACCCATTAATAGAGAATTATCAAATCAGAATTATCCAAGGTAGTTTTCTAGAGTTTGCATGAGGTGTATATTACTTACTAGAAGAAGTTAAGCTATAATAGGATTTTCCTTTCTATGGAATGGGAAGGAAAATTTGGGGGTTCAGAATGTTGCAGCACTGGATATTTGAAGGAGAGAAAAAGCAACGAGGCCATTTGACAGATCTTTAGAGTGTTTAATTTATCATGTAAAGTGTACTAATATTGAGCCAAGTAGGGGAAAAAAGTAATTTAAACCTAAAAACCTAGAAACAAAATTAGTCTTTTTGCTTAGATATGTTCCCCATAAGGGAATATAAGTATATACTTCTTGAAACACATTTATATTAGAATATTTTAATTATATATAATTAAATCTGAATTTCCCTTTTAATTTATTTATAATTTTTTATTCTGAGATAATTATAGGTCCATATGCATTTGTAAGAAATATTATAGATAGATCCTATGTACCCTCCACTCAGTTTTCCCCCAGTGGTAACATACTATGTACCTACACATAATAGTATGACTAAGAAATTGACATTGATACAATCTACTAGCTTTATTCAAATAGATTTTACTTGTTTTACATGTACTTATTTATGTGAGTGTGTGTTTGTGTGTATTTAGCTCTGTGTAACTTATCAGATGTGCAGATTTGTATTATCCCTATGTAATCATGCTATTCAGATCTTACTGTTAAAGGAAAATTGTTCTGAGGATTTACCCAGTGATGTCTTCTTAATTAAGTGGATTTTTTACTGTAGCCTGTGAGGGGATCATGAACTGTTCTCAGACTTGTGTAGTTCCAGTATTTGTATTGCTGTTATTTGATGTTTTTTCTTTCTCTGGTTTTGGGTTATTTTTTCCACATGCATGCACCAAATAGTATCCAGCCAGAAGCTTGAAGGGATGATGCTTCTGCAGATCCTGGAGCTCTGTCTTCCCCTCTTCCTCTCTCCCCCTTACCCTTTCTTTCTGTCTTCCACTCCTTTCTTCCTCTCCCCCTTCCTCTCACCCTCCTCTTGTGTGCCCTCCTTTATCTTTCAAATTCTAGTTAACTTGCCCTCTCAGAACTCCACAGGCCCTCTTATAATTTATGAAGTCTACCCAGGCAGTAAGCTGAGTTAATTATAAACCCTACCTCATTTGTTTCTCTTCTCTCAGGGATCACTTTGTTACTAGTTATCCAAGGATCCCAAACCATTGCTTCATCTATTTTGGCTAAGTTTCTAGTTGTTTATTTAAAGTGAGTGTCACTTTAGTATAGCTCAGAGTTTAATCATCTAATGGTATAAATTTTTTATTTAAAAAAGGTCCAGCTTATGTATCTTTTTTTTTACATTCATATTTTTGTGTCCTTTTTAAAAAGTTGGTTTATTCTAAGGTTATGGAGACACACTCAAATTCATTTCTATGAACTATATTTTTTATATTTAGATTTGTGATCTATTTCAAATTAATTTTTCTTATGTTAGCTTCTGTAATGATTCCATCTTGGATTATTTTCTTTCATTTTGAAAAGATACGCTAAGTTTGTACCTCTGCCACTTTCTGACAAATGAAAGAATTTTATGACAATTTACCTCCATTTACTGCTCTAGTTTGTCCACCAGTAGGTACTATTAGACACTTCCACTCTTGGTTATGATGAAGTAAGAGGGACTACATTTACCTTCCCAGTAAGAGGGACTGCATTTACCTACCCACTTTAAACATCTAGAAAATCAGACAAAATAAATCTCATCAACTTGAAAAAAAGATCATGTTTATAGATTCCATTTCTCTCATACTCTGTGTAGGGATAACCATTATGTAGATCTAAGTAATGTCCCTACTCTTTCTTTTACTTTAAAACATTTGTTTTCTTAAGATATTTTAGCAGAATTGGGGCTCATTCAGTTAAGTGTCTGACTCTAAATTTTGGCTCAGGGTCCTGAGATCAAATCCTGTATCTCGCGTCATGCTGAGTGGAGATCCTGCTTAAGATCCTCTTTCCTTCTCTCTCTTTCTCAATATCTCTGTCTCAAAAAAATTTTTTTTCACCAGAATTTCATTTGGCAGTATATGTTGCTGAACCACATGGATCTTCCTAAGCATTAATTGTTCAAATAAGTCCTATTTATTTTTCTGTTTCTATTAATTTTTGATATTTTATTTATTGAATTGTAGTAACTCTTTATATTTCAAAGTACCCCTTTGATTCTGATACTAGTAGCCAATATCTTTTAATTTATTTTTTATGTATTGACCTTAAGTGTGCCTAAAGGTATTGTAGGAGAAAGTGGAAATAAATAAAAAAGATTTGAAAGGAAATATTTGAAGCACTGAGAAATGAGCACAAGAGTATCAGAAATGTTTTAAGATAAGCTCAAGGGCTTTAAGTTGGTCTTTTCAATCTGGATCCTATCTCTTATTATCTTGGTTTGGGGCAAGTTACTGAATTTCTTGCTTCTAACTTCTTTATCTATAAAATGGAAAAGTACATCAGTCTCATGGAACCACCCAGAACTGACCAAGCTCACTGCAAGTGCTCTTTTCTCTATGTGCAAATCCTAAGGCATAAGCCTTCTTCTATGCAGAATCTTTTCATAGAGATAAAGCTTTAAGTTTTTTTTTAAGAGATTTTATTTATTTATTTGACAGACAGAGATCACAAGTAGGCAGAGAGGCAGGCAGAGAGAGGAAGGGAAGCAGGTTCCCTGCCAAACAGAGAGCCTGATGTGGGGCTCGATCCCAGGACCCTCGGATCCTAAGTTAAAGACAGAGGCTTTAACTCACTGAGCCACCCAGGTGCTCCAAAGCTTTAAGTTTTAAAATTCTTAAAACATCTTTCAGAAGTGAATTATTACCTTCATATTGAGTCAAGGCTGCAAAAATACTTATTATGAGGAGTATTTTAAAATTTCCCTCAATTGGATCATTGTATGACCTAATTTAAATATCTACCCAAGGATCTTATTAGTATAGAAGAGATCCTGATTTGTGGAGGTGGTATCTCATTGTGGTTTTGATTTGTATTTCCCTGATGCCCAGTGATGTGGAGCACTTTTTCATGTGTCTGTTGGCCATCTGGATGTCTTCTTTGCAGAAATGTCTGTTCATGTCCTCTGCCCATTTCTTGATTGGATTATTTGTTCTTTGGGTGTTGAGTTTGCTAAGCTCTTTGTAGATTTTGGATACTAGCCCTTTATCTGATATGTCGTTTGCAAATATCTTCTCCCACTCTGTCAGTTGTCTTTTGGTTTTGTTGACTGTTTCCTTTGCTGTGCAAAAGCTTTTGATCTTGATGAAGTCCCAATAGTTCATTTTTTCCCTTGCTTCCTTTGAATGAACAAGTCAGGAAATGACAGATGCTGGCGACGATGTGGAGAAAGGGGAACCTACACTGTTGGTGGGAATGCAAGGTGGTGCAACCACTCTGGAAAACAGTATATAGATTCCTCAAAAAGTTGAAAATAGAGCTACCCTACAACCGAGAAATTGCACTACTGGGTATTTACCCTAAAGATACAAATGTAGTGACCCAAAGGGGCATGTGCACTGGAATGTTTATAGCAGCAATGTTCACAATAGCCAAGTTATGGAAAGAACCTAGATGTCCATCAACAGATGAATGGATAAAGAAGAGGTGGTATATATATACGATGGAATACTATGCAGCCATCAAAAGAAATGAAATCTTACCATTTGCGACGACATGGATGGAACTAGAGCGTATTATGCTTAGCGAAATAAGTCAACTGGAGAAAGACAACTATCACATGATCTCCCTGATATGAGGAAGTGGAGATGCAACGGGGGTGGGAGTTAAGGTGGTAGGAAAAGTAAAAATGAAAGAAGATGGGATCGGGAGGGAGACAAACCAAAAGAGACTCTTAATGTCATAAAACAAACTGAGGGGGGTGGGGGGAGAGGGGTTGGGGAGGGTGGGGGTGTTACATTATATGTTTAAATAAAAAAAGCTTAAATTAAAAAAAAAAAGAAGAGATCCTGATTATCACTATCCTTATTGGCAATGGCCTTATCTGAATAGTCATTCTAGATTAGGAGAGAAATAAAGAAAATACCACTGAGGACTTAATTCTAACTGTGGGCTCTTCATAACTAAAGAATTGTTCTGAATAACTTTTTCTATATTAACTTTTAAAATCTTATGAGATAGTTTTTATTACTTCAGTCATACAGTGACTTTTTTCTATTATGAGACATACTTGCAATTATATGCTGGGAACCTATTATTATAATCTTTTTCTCTACATATTTTGGTTATTCATTTAAAATAATTTACTGTATCTATGATATATCCTTCATATACCTGTGTATGCTACCTTTTTTAAAAAGATTTTATTTGTCAGAGAGAGCACAAGCGGGGGAGGGACAGGCAGAGGGAGAAGTAGGTTCCCTGCCGAGCGAGGAGCCCAATGTGGGACTTGATCCCAGAATCCTGGGATCATGACCTGAGCCAAAGGGGGATGCTTAACTGACTGAGCCACTCAGGCACCCCATGTATATGCTATCTTATATACACATATATACTTATATGATAGCATGTATGTGTATATGGGGATATATGTATGTGTATACATACACACATACTAGGTACGTGTAGTGAGAGACTAGAAAGATTGTAAGCTGAATACAACCCAACTCTCTCTTTTAAATGTAATTTTCTCAAGGACAACTGTCTCTTCACTATTGTTGAAGCCTGAAAACTATGGTTTGCATCCTCTTCACTGTAGCCTTGTAGGGATGGCACCAAGAGATGTGAGGCATGTGTGGCTGTATAATTTGGGGTAGAAATAACTTCCCTTTGGTTTTAAGAATTACTTTATCCTACAAAGCCTAGATATAGTAAAGTTATCTTCTTTAGGTTTGGGAAAAACCTAAAGGGGATTATAACACATAAATAAATAAATAAATAAATAAATAAATAAATAAATAAATAAATAAGTTATTGACAAAATATAACTGCTCTAAGAGTTAAAGGAAGAAGACATCAGAGATCTTAATACTTCATAAAATTATTCCTTCAGAGGTATATCTTATTTCTGACCTTGCAGCCACATACTCCAGTCTAATTTCTCAATGCTTCTGTCTTCTGATCTCTGCTATGGAAGTCTGCACTCACCTGTCTTGCCACCTATCTATGTGGATTGAATTAATTTAAGTCTCCTTAATCCATTTCTTCTTTTTTTTTAAAGATCTATTTTATTTATTTTAGAGAGACAAAGAGAGAGAAACATCAAGAGAACATATGAGCAGGGGGAGGGACAAAGGAGGAGGATCTCAGACAGACTCTTGCACTGAGTATGGCACTCAACACAGGTTCATCTTGCAATCTTGAGATCATGACCTGAGCTGAAATCAAGAGTCAGTGGCTTAACTGACTGAGCCACCCAGGTGCCCCCTCCTTAATCCATTTCTAAGAAAAATACTCCCACTGGTAAGATTGCAAATGGGGCTCTAGATGTTACTGATAACCCCAGGACTATGCTGAAATGCACCCCTATTGTTACAGATTTATAATAGGTGGTCAGAGCACTTTGCATATGTGGGTACCACTGTCAGCAGGAAAGAAATGGTACATCGGATGAAGGTCATTTACTAATGATAAAGGTATAAATTCATCAAGAGGAGTTAGCAGTCCTAAATCTTTACATCTCTAACAAAAAAATTTCAAAATATGTAAAGCAAAAACGGAAGTTCAAAGAGAAATATATAAATTCATAATTCCCTCTCTCAGTAATTTAAATAACATGTAGAGAAAATCAGGAATAGAGGGGATAGTTATCCAACCAACTTTATCTAAATGACATTTATAAAACATTCCATCCAATAGAAAAACAAATTGTTTTCAAATATAAAAATGCATATTCTGGATCATAAAAAAAAGGCCTCACTGTGTTTGGGAATGATTCCAATCATGCAGAGTATTACTGATGACCACAATGAAATTAAATTAGAAATCAGTAATAGCAGGGGCGCCTGGGTGGCTCATTTGGTTAAGAGTCTGCCTTTAACTCAGGTCATGATCTAGGGGTCCTGGGATCAAGCCCTGCATCAGGCTCCTCACTCAACAGAAAGCCTGCTTCTTCAGCTTCCCCTGCTTGTGCTGTCTGTCAAATAAATAATAAAAATCTTAATTAAAAAAAGGAAATCAATAATAGCATGTTATCTCGATGCCTCCAAATATTTGCAACCTAAAAAACAAAAGCACACATACTTCTAAATAACCCATGGTTTAAAGAAGAAATTGCCAAGGAAATATGAAAATATTTTTTAATGAGTGAAAACTTTGAAACATCATATTAAATTTGTTAGATGCATCTATAGCACTGCTTAAAGGGAAGTTAATACTGTTAAAAATAATATATATATATATATATACATATATATATGAGAAAAATAGAAAACTCCATAACCTAAGACATAGTTTTCTGTCTTAAGAAACTAGAAAAACAAAAGTGAGTTAAATAGAGGAGAGATATTAATAAAGATAAGAGCAGAAACAATAAACAAAAAATATAGAAAATTAGTATAAATAAAAACTAGTTCTTTGAAGGTACAGTAGACAGAATATTTATGTCCCAGAATTCACACAATATGTGATTCCCAATGTGATGGTGTTTGGAGGTGGAGCTCTTGGGAGGTGATTAAGAGCCCTCATGAAATGGATTATGGAAGAGGTTCCAAAGAGCTCCCTTATCCCTCCAGGTGTCAGAACACAAGAAGATGTCACCTATGAACAAGGATGTGGGCCCTTATTGGTGCCAGATATGTTGGTGTCATCATCTTTGGACTTTGCAGCCTCTAGACTGTGAAAAATAAATATTTATTGTTTAAGCCACTCAGTCATGAATGTTTTTGTATAGAAGCCCAAATGGATTAAGAAAGGATCTTTAAAATTGATAAAGGGCTAGTATCCAAAATCTATAAAGAACATAGCAAACTCAACACCCAAAAAACAAATAATCCAATCAAGAAATAGGCAGAAGACATGAACAGACATTTCTGCAAAGAAGACATCCAGATGGCCAACAGACACATGAAAGTGTGCTCCACATCACTCAGCATCAGGGAAGTACAAATAAAAACCACAATAAGATACCACCTCACACCAGTCAGAATGTCTAAAATGAACAAGTCAGGAAATGACAGATGCTGGCGAGGATGTGGAGAAAGGGGAACCCTCCTACACTGTTGGTGGGAGTGCAAGCTGGTGCAACCACTCTGGAAAACAGCATGGAGGTTTCTCAAAAAGTTGAAAATAGAGCTAACCTACCGCCCAGAAATTGCACTACTGGGTATTTACCCTAAAGATACAAACATAGTAATCCGAAGGGGCATGTGCACCCGAATGTTTATAGCAGCAATGTCCACAATAGCCAAACTATGGAAAGAACTTAGATGTCCATCAACAGATGAATGGATAAAGAAGAAGTGGTATATATATACAATGGAATACTATGCAGCCATGAAAAGAAATGAAATCTTGCCATTTGCGATGACGTGGATAGAACTAGAGGGTATTATGCTGAGTGAAATAAGTCAATCAGAGAAAGACACTATCATATGATCTCCCTGATATGAGGAAGTGGAGATGCAATGTGGAGGGTTTTGGGGGTAGATAAAGAATAATTGAAACAAGATGGGATCGGGAGGGAGACAAACCATAAGAGACTCTTAATGTCACAAAACAAACTGAGGGGGTCGGGGGGGAGGGGTGTAGGGAGAGGGTGGTGGGGTTATGGACATTGGGGAGTGTGTGTGCTATGGTGAGTGCTGTGTAGTGTGTAAACCTGGTGATTCACACACCTGTACCCCTGGGGCTAATAATACATTATATGTTTATTAAAAATATATAAAAAAAAAAAACTATAGCCAAGATTGGAGGAAAAAAGTGGAGATACTGGGAGAGCAGAGGGAGCAGGAGAGTATCATCTATTCTACATATAATGGTATATGTTATATATATTACATACCATATATATATGTGTGATCTATATTTTAGGATTGTTCAATTCATATTAATTGGCAGTTTGAGCTACAAAGTACTTATGGATCAATCTGAAGAAAATTGACATCTTTATCATGCTAATCTTTCTACCCATAAACATGAGACAGACTTCTCTTGATTTTTTTTTTTTACTAATTTCCAGTAAATGCTATATTGTTTTTCATATGGAACATGAATGTATTTTCATAGGTTTATTTTTAGTATTTTATTTAGAAGGAATGTTAAGCTGTCACACTAAAGAGACCAACACTACAGTGATATACAGACTAGTTACATGTGTTTTTCTTACACAGTCTATGTGTGTTGTTTATCAGAAAAGGAGACTAAAAATTATCCCCTCCATTGGGGCTAGTTTAGAAATCAGTAGATTATCAGATAGTTTTCCTTACAGGACCTTTCCTTCCTTTCTTCATTTTTTTTTCTTTCTTTAAGTAATTCCTTAAAGTACTTAGCAGTTTTCTGAGCTATTGACTTTTAGTACCATTTTCTGTACCTCTAGTTCTTTCCATGGATCTTTGCCTGCTTTGTTTTTTTACTTTTGTTTTGTTTGACCCTGCCCAGTTATCCTCATTTTATTTTTGACTACTGTGCCAGAAAGAATTAACTCACCAGGCCTGGGTTGTTCAAACCCTCCATCTTCTCAAGAAAGTCTTGACAAGACTGGCCCTTGGTCAGTTCCTGGGTGATAAATTCTGTGCCTTTGTAATATTCTGCCCCATAAGAGCGTTTTTGTATGCCTGAGATTTGATGCCTATGAGTGCCAGTTTTATTAGATAGTTTATACTAGCAATGTAACTTGTAGTGTGCACCTGTTTTTGTATGCCTGAGGCCTTGGACCATGAGATGTCAGTATGATTAGACAGTTGATGCTAACAATGTGATTAATGGTGAACTCCTGTTTTTACTCCCTGGACCTGATGTCTGGGTATCTGAACTCCCTCACACAGGTGTTACATGCGTACATGGCTTACCTCCAATAAGAACCCTGGAAACCAAGGAGTGAGCAATTTTCCCTGGTTAACAACACTTTGCATGGATTGCCATATATAATTTTTCAGAAAATTAAGTGCATCAGTGCATTTCCCCTGGGAAGGGTCATTCAGAAGCTTGCATCAGGTTTTTCCAGCAATTTGTCTTTTTTCCTTTGCTGATTTGTATCCTTTTGCTATAATAAATAGTAACCACGAATATTATAGCCTGATTGAGGCATGAGTCTTTCTAGCAAAGCATGTGACACAGCTATCTTGAAGCTATATCTAAAGTCATTGTATAATAGGAAGCAAAGTCCTTGCTGCAGACCTTTGTTGGCTCTGAAGTCTTATTTGGCTTTTGAAAAGGATTTGGGCAAGGATCATGCCTATTGTTGTTCCTTGCTATTTGCAACCCCTGAGGCCTTTTGATATATTGGTGTCATCTGTGGCTTTAATTGATTGCCTTCCTCTAGCCTACTCTGCCTTTTTTCTTTTCTTTTTTCCTTTTCCTTTTGCTTTGTCTTTCTATGTCCCCCAACACTGATTTTAGAGTTGTTCATGTGCCTTGCTTTGGCCACTAACAGGTTAGTAAACATATATAAAGACTTAAAAAACCCTTGCATCTTTCTGCTTTATCTCTTGGAACTCTGTGTCATGAGAGCAAACTTAGCAGAACCTGTGAGAGAGTGAAAGCCTTGTAGAGTTGAGTTTCCCAGTAGAGAGCATCTTAGCCCAGGAAGCTCCCTGCTGATACCCTAGTTGAAAAAATATTTGAAAAAGCCCCACAACTGATCTAGAGAAATTTGATTAATAAACACTTATTATGTAGAATTTACATTGTTTGAAGGTTTGTTAGGTAGCAACATTATTGTGGCAAGTATCAAAGGTTACAGTTTTATCAATTTTTTTTTAAAGATTTTATTTATTTGAGAGAGAGAAAGTGAGAGACAGCATGAGAGTGAAGAAGGTCAGAAGGAGAAGCGGACTCCCCATAGAGCTGGGAGCCCGATGTGGGACTCGATCCTGGGACTCTGGGATCATGACCTGAGCCGAAGGCAGTCACTTAACCAACTGAGCCACCCAGGCACCCTTATCAAATGTTTTGCCATGATATATCCTATCCTCAAATTGAAGTGCCAGGGTCGCGATACCCCCCGAAGAGACCACCACGGAGATATGGAGCCGAATGCAAGTGCAAGGTTTCTTTATTGAGAGCGTGCCCGGGCACAGACCCACGTCCAACACACCGACACAGCGGGTGGAGGAAGTAGGGTGCCATAACCCTTGTGGGTGCAGCTTATAAAGGCAAAAACCACAAAGACCATAAGTTTGTTTGACCTTTCACAGGATTGGTGCTGGGGTTGCTTAAGCTGTGCTATTTATCGGGGATTGGCTACTTTGTCTGGGGGATTTTTGAAAGCTGTTTGTCCAACGGTTGTTGTTGCTTAACTGTTGCTGACTTGTAAATTAATTGGTCACCAGGGTCAGGAGATTTCCAAACCGGTTTTTTCCCCTTTGTCTGGTAGTATCAGCTGTGGGGCGGGAGGTTATACAAAATGGAACTCTTTTTCTAAAATGGAGTCACTTCGGTTCTACAAATGTACATTAAATCTTCTCTTTCTCAACTCCTCTCCTGCATCATACTCTATACCACTATCATATTTCCATTCAATATTTCTGTATAACTTCTCAACTTGATTTCTTGCTTTTTTTTTTTTTGATTTGCCACCTCCAGAGAGTGATTCTTACTTTTCTTATGCAAACATGAAATTCAGTGAGATATTACCAGTAAAGCTGGCTGACCATTGTACAGTTGTCTCGTCTTCATAATTAATCAGGCACTATCAAATAAAATGATGCGATTTGAAGTTGGGTTCATGGTTGAACAGCTAAGAAGGCATTCTTGAGACGTTTTTGGTGCTAGAAGGTGCAAGAACTGGTGCAAGAATTCTTTTTTTAAATTTTTTAAATTAATTAATTAATTAATTAATTAATTATTTTTAAAGATTTCATTTATTTATTTGAGAGAGAGAGAGAGCGAGCACAGGCAGACAGAGTGGCAGACAGAGGAGAGGGAGAAGCAGGCTCCCTGACAAGCAAGGAGCCCGATGTGGGACTCGATCCCAGGATGCTGGGATCATGACCTGAGCCAAAGGCAGCTGCTTAACCAACTGAGCCACCCAGGCGTCCCTGGTGCAAGAATTCTTATAGCACAGGGACAGGACCTGTGGGTAGAAAGAGTTGCACTGGTGTTGGAGGAGTGACCAATTATATACTTTTCAGTTTGTGGAGGGAGGGGAGTAGTGAGAAAGTAAATTTCTAAGGAATTTTAAAGCAAGGTTTTCAGAACCTTGAGGGGCTAGCTTCTGTTAGGATAAGGTTCCTTTTAGTCTCTAGCAAAACATCAACATTAAGGTAGCCATGAGTGCCTTGAGGAAGGTCATGCTCTGCATATTTCAGGTATCTGTCAGTGGGCTGCAAGCTGTAAGGGGATTTAACTTAAGCTACATTTCTTTTGCCTTTGTTTCACCATATCTGTATAGGAAATGATCATGCCTTAGAGGTTGTTAAATGCCTGAATATCAGTAGAGTGTTCTGTCACCTCATCTAGGAGCTGATGGGGCTCAAAATATGCTACCCCAAAATATGGCACCTTGGCATGTTAAATATTTTAAGATGAAGGAGTTTAATAGAATAGCTGCAGGAAAACTTGGTCTTCCTCCCATCCTTCTCCCCTGAAACAGTTCATAAAACCCTCATGTGAGAAGTACCCTCTTAATATCAGGAAGAAAGCAACATCTTTATCTCTGAAACAAGGGGACACTGAGAAGAACCTTTTAACAAATAGCTCTTGGACATTTTTCCCAGTTTACTCCTCTTAATTTTGTACTCTGACATCACATTTCTTTTTTTTTTTTAATTTTTACTTTAAAAAAATTTTTTTTAATTTTTAATTTTTATTTAAACATATAATGTAACCCCACCACCCTCTCCCAACACCCCTCCCTCCCACCCCCCTCAGTTTGTTTTATGACATTAAGAGTCTCTTTTGGTTTGTCTCCCTCCTGATCCCATCTTGTTTCATTTATTCTTTTCCTACCTCCTTAACCCCCACCCCCGTTGCATCTCCACTTCCTCATATCAGGGAGATCGTATTGACATCACATTTCTTCAAGACTATTCACTTTTCATCAAATCTAACATAAAAATATTGTCTATTTCTTCAAGTCGTCATTACCTTATGAAGGCTGTGTCACATGAAATTTATTTTAGTTACATTCTGAATATAATAGGTCCTTACTACATATTTGTTGATCAAATGGATGAATCTCCATCTACTCCCACCCTAAAGCCAATTTTCCTCAAATGAGTTGTAATAATAAACTCAAATAATAGGTTATTGTATGGTGTTCTATGACAGCTCAAGTCCAGTGGAATTATTTAGGCATGGTCATGAGCTCTACTCATCTCCTCCATTTTCCTTCCAACGTGAGTGATGATATGCCTCTATTTTTTCGGTATCCAGCCTGTGACTGTCACATCAGACATATGTGCATACCACACACACACGTCACATCGAAACACATGCATATAGACTCTTTTTCCCCAAAGCCATAATTTTCAGCAGTAGCACATTATATACTGATAAGGAGGAAGAGAAATATAGTATTAACTCCATTTAATCATGAAGCACATTTCTGCAGTGGAATTAGAGCTTATATGGAGAGTTTTAGTTTTCTTTTTCTCTTTTCCCCACTCTAAAATGATAATTGAAAAGACTTTCCTCAATTCTCTTAATGATTTACCCTTCAAGCTTCTTGCTAATGGGTTCACTTTGTCTTCACATGTTAATTTCTTGGGCACAGTGTTTCAAGCTCAGCTACTTTCCTTGGTGCTACTGTATTCACAGAATTTGTCTAAGTCTTTGGTGTGATGATTACTCCCAGTGTAGGCATCTCTGTCAGCTTTGCAGATGCAAGCAGCTTCATACTTCTGTATATTTTCAGGAAAATGTTTGTCATTAGACCCTGTACCCTTCAAATTTCAGGTAGCACAGATCAAGTAATTCTCTGCTCCTTTTGCTTCCCTCCTGTGGGGTTCACAAATCTGGGGCCACCCACTCAACAAGCTCTGTATAGAGTATCCATCAGTGTCAGTTGTGGGGAAGAAAGTTAACTACTGTTCTAAGTTCACTACTTGAGAGGACAAGGAACTTAAAATTTTACATCTCATTAAGATGACAATAAAGAGCATTTTTAATTTGTAAACCTCAGAGTAATGACTTAGAAACAAGTTGTCATGTCATTATAGCAAAAACCTTTAGAATTGATTACAACATGCTGGATCACAGTAATCGACGGAGCACAAGTTTGTGAAAGATTAATTTCTCTACATTACTCTTTTTACATATTGTCAATGCTATTAGTTTTTCCCTTTTAACTTCACCCTATTTCTCACTGATGAGTGTTGTACTGTGTTGATTAATATGATTACAATATTTTGAAAAGATGGGAATTTCTAAGATACTATGACTTACATGAATATCCCTTTGAGATGTAGATTCTGTCTAGTAATTTATTACACTGACAAATATTAATAAAAAATCCATCTTCCAGCAGTCTTACTATTAATTATTATGCACACTATTGATGAAAAATATATTATGAATGTTTGCTGCATGAAAGACACTGTATTAGGTACCAAAAATAGATAATGGAAAAATCAAAAACATGGTTTAAATAAACCACATATAAATAGTACCTTATAGAGTAATATAAAAACACAAGCATAAGAGTATGAGAAAAAAATGTTTTATTTTTGGGGAGAGTGCAAAGCAGATATTTTGAGTCAGGAAAATGTCCATAATATAGATATGAACTTGTGTATCAGTCATATGTAAAGAAATGGGAAGAAGGCAAACCGAAAAAAATGCTTTATTTCAATTTGTTCTGCAAGGAATAGAAAACAGCTTTGACTTTTTGATGTTGGAGAATGGTAAATGATAATGGGTTTCTGAGTTGACTAAAAAAGTTTGGTTTTTCCAAAAAATTTTTCTGAATTGAATTTAATTTTCACATTCTGTTCTTTGATTAGGAATTTGAAGATAAATTTTGTGACAAAAACACAATATATACCTGTCTTCCTCAGCTGTGAAAATAGAAGTAATAACATCTACATTAACACTGTACATTATAATATATGTAGTATTTTCTACTACTATTTATGATATGGATATTTAAGGATAGCGTCAAAAAGTAAGGTATTATTTTACAATTTATGTTCTTTTTCAAATACTTAGAAAATTTATAGATAATTTTGCAGCTGCTTTCTACTAATTCCAATTGAAATCCTATTACTTCCTAACTTCGAATGCACTTATTATACCATTGGAGAGTATTTTCAAAATATAAATTTTAAATATATCTTATATCCATAGTTCAGAGGCATTTTAGCATTTCTTTGCTTTTACTTTTGGGCTAATAAGATCAGTTACATATCATATTTGAACTATTTGAATGTTTTCTGATGCTTTTCTATGTTGTTGGCATAAATTCATAGAAAAATTTTATTTTGATTCATAGAAAATATTAATATTCATTAATTATTCTTAATTAAGTTGTTTTAAAGGAAATATTTTGCCTAAGCAAGTATTTTGAAATATCTTTAATACTCAGAGAAAATATTAATATTCATTAATTATTCTTTTTTTTTTAAGATTTTATTTATTTATTTGTCAGATAGAGAGAGAGCACAGGAGCGAGCACAGGCAGACAGAGTGGCAGGCAGAGGCAGAGGGAGAAGCAGGCTCCCTGCTGAGCAAGGAGCCCGATGTGGGACTCGATCCCAGGATGCTGGGATCATGACCTGAGCTGAAGGCAGCTGCTTAACCAACTGAGCCACCCAGGCGTCCCTCATTAATTATTCTTGATTAAGTCCTTTTAAAGGAAATATTTTACCTAAGCAAGTAATTTGGAATATCTTTAAGAATGAATGAGCTTACATTTTTAATTATCTCTAGAGGCTATCTCTCCTTTAATTTTAGGACATTTATTTTATAGTTGTAATACACAGTAGAACTTTTTTTTTTTATAGCCAGGTTTAAAATGTAATCTTCCTTTCATTGCATTAAAGATGATTTAGGGGGGGAGGAGTCAAGATGGCAGAGAAGTAGGAGGCTGAGACGACATCAGCCAGCAGGAGATCAGCTAGATAGCTTATCAAACCATTCCGAACACCTACAAATCCAACAGGAGATCGAAGAGAAGAAAAACAACAATTCCAGAAACAGAAAATTGACCACTTTCTGAAAGGTAGGACCAGCGGAGAAGTGAATCCAACGCAATGGGAAGATAGACCCCAGGGGGAGGGGCCGGCTCCCGGCAAGCGGCGGAGCACAAAATCAGAACTTTTAAAAGTCGGCTCCACGGAGGGACATCACTCCAGAGGCTAAACTGGGGTGAAGACCTCACGGGGACAACGTGGACTCAGGTCCCACGGGGTCACAGAAGGATCGGGGGTGTCTGAGTGTCGCAGAGCTCACAGGTATTAGAGCGGGGAAGCCGGCTGTGGAGACAGAGCCGAGATTTCCTAGTGGTCTGTGACACGGACCGGTGCTCTGTGGCACTGGCCGGTGCTCTGTGCGAGGGGTCCCCACAAGATCCGGGGAGACTCCGACTCGGGAGAGCTCAGGGATCTACGGGGTTCAGAGACTCCAGGTGGGACTCTGCCAGAGACAGAGACGCTTGGTCACAGGCTGGGTGAGCTCAGAGCACTCCCAGAAGCCAGTGAGACGGGACTGCTTACGCACGATTTTCTCTGAGCGTGGTCAGCGGGCACGCGGTGTCTGCGGGCGCGCGGTGTTCGCGGGCGCGCGCGCGCGCGGTCTCCGGTGCAAACGTGGGCTAGGGAGACTGGAGGGATTAAACGCTTTTCTGTGAAGGCGCACTGAAGACTGGGGCCCCTAGCTCTCGGCTCCTCTGAACCGGAGATTGGGAGGCCGCCATTGTCATTCCCGTCCTCCCGAACTCTACAGAAAGCGTGTTCAGGGAACAAAAGCTCCTGAAAGCAAACCTGAGAGGATTACTTAGCCCGGCCCCTGGTAAGGGCGGTGCAACTCCGCCTGGGGCAAAGACAACTGAGAATCACTACAACAGGCCCCTCCCCCAGAAGATCAAAGAAATACAGCCAAGACCAAGTTCACTTAACAAGGAGAACAGCGGATTCTTATCTGGACAAAATGACAAGGCGGAAAAACTCACCACAAAAAAAAGAGCAGGAGACAGGACCGAAGGCTAGGGACCTAATTATTACAGACATTGGTAATATGTCAGATCTGGAATTCAGGATGACGATTCTCAAGGTTCTAGCCGGGCTCGAAAAAGGCATGGAAGATATTAGAGAAACCCTGTCAGGAGAAATAAAAACCCTTTCTGGAGAAATAAAAGAACTAAAGTCTAATCAAGTTGAAATAAAAAAAAGCTATTAATGAGGTGCAATCAAAAATGGAGGCTCTTACTGCTAGGATAAATGAGGCAGAAGAAAGAATTAGTGATATAGAAGACCAAATGGCAGAAAATAAAGAAGCTGAGCAAAAGAGAGACAAACAACTACTGGACCACGAGGGGAGAATTCGAGAGATAAGTGATGCCATAAGACGAAACAACATTAGAATAATTGGGATTCCAGAAGAAGAAGAAAGAGAAATAGGAGCAGAAGGTATACTGGAGAGGATTATTGTAGAGAATTTCCCTAATATAGCAAGGGGAACAAGCATCAAAATCCAGGAGGCGCAGAGAACACCTCTCAAAATCAGTAGGAACCGACCCACACCCCGCCATCTAATAGTAAAATTTACAAGTCTTAGCGACAAAGAGAAAATCCTGAAAGCAGCACGGGACAAGAAGTCTGTAATGTACAATGGTAAAAATATTAGATTGGCAGGAGACTTATCCACAGAGACCTGGCAGGCCAGAAAGAACTGGCATGATATATTCAGAGCACTAAATGAGAAAAACATGCAGCCAAGAATACTTTATCCAGCTAGGTTATCATTGAAAATAGAAGGAGAGATTAAAAGCTTCCAGGACAAACAAAAACTGAAAGAGTTTGTAAACACCAAACCAGCTCTACAGGAAATATTGAAAGGGGTCCTCTAAGCAAAGAGAGACCCTAAAAGTATTACCAGAAAGGAACAGAGACATTATACAGTAACAATCACCATACAGGCAATACAATGGCACTAAATTCATATCTCTCAATAGTTACCCTGAATGTAAATGGGCTAAATGCCCCAATCAAAAGACACAGGGTTTCAGAATGGATGAAAAAACAAAACCCATCAATATGCTGCCTACAAGAAACTCATCTTAGACCTGAAGACACCTCCAGATTGAAAGTGAGGGGGTGGAAAACAATTTACCATGCTAATGGACATCAGAAGAAAGCTGGCTGGTGGCAATCCTTATATCAGATCAATTAGATTTTAAGCCAAAGACTATAATAAGAGATGAGGAAGGACACTTCATCATACTCAAAGGGTCTGTCCAACAAGAAGATCTAACAATTTTAAATATCTATGCCCCTAACATGGGAGCAGCCAACTATATAAACCAATTAATACAAAATCAAAGAAACACATTGACAAGAATACAATAATAGTTGGAGACTTTAATACACCCCTCACTGAAATGGACAGATCATCCAAGCAAAAGATCAACAAGGAAATAAAGGTCTTAAATGACACACTGGACGAGATGGACATCACAGATATATCCAGAACATTCTACCCCAAAGCAACAGAATACACGTTCTTCTCTAGTGCCCATGGAACATTCTCCAGAATAGATCACATCCTGGGTCATAAATCAGGTCTCAACAGGTATCAAAAGATTGGGATCATATTTTCAGACCACAATGCTCTGAAGCTAGAACTCAATCACAAGAGGAAATGTGGAAAGAGCACAAATACATGGAGGCTCAACAGCATCCTTCTAAAAAATGAATGGGTCAACCAGGAAATTAAAGAAGAATTGAAAAAAACCATGGAAACAAATGATAATGAAAACACAACAGTCCAAAATCTGTGGGACACAGCAAAGGCAGTCCTGAGAGGAAAATATATAGCGATACAAGCCTATCTCAAGAAACAGGAAAGGTCTCAAATACACAACCTAACCCTACACC
>ML111962.1:0-36232 GCA_003697995.1 Taxidea taxus jeffersonii | reverse complement strand
AAAATCTCCAAACAAACAAAAGCCCAGGGCCAGATGGCTTCCCAGGGGAATTCTACCAAACATTTAAAGAAGAATTAATTCCTATTCTCCTGAAACTGTTCCAAAAAATAGAAATGGAAGGAAAACTTCCAAACTCATTTTATGAGGCCAGCATCACCTTGATCCCCAAACCAGACAAGGATCCCATCAAAAAAGAGAATTACAGACCGATATCCTTGATGAACATAGATGCGAAAATTCTCACCAAAATACTAGCCAATAGGATCCAACAGTACATTAAAAGGATTATTCACCACGACCAAGTGGGATTTATTCCAGGGCAGCAGGGTTGGTTCAACATCCGCAAATCAATCTATGTGATACAGTACATTAACAAAAGAAAGAACAAGAACCATATGATACTCTCAATAGATGCTGAAAAAGCATTTGACAAAGTGCAACATCCCTTCCTAATCAAAACTCTTCAAAGTGTAGGGATAGAAGGCACATACCTCAATATTATCAAAGCCATCTATGAAAAACCCACGGCAAGTATCATTCTCAATGGAGAAAAACTGAGAGCTTTTCCGTTAAGGTCAGGAACACGGCAGGGATGTCCACTATCACCACTGCTATTCAACATAGTACTAGAAGTCCTAGCCTCAGCAATCAGACAACAAAACGAAATTAAAGGCATCCAAATCGGCAAAGAAGAAGTCAAACTATCGCTCTTTGCAGATGATATGATACTATATGTGGAAAACCCAAAAGGCTCCACTCCAAAACTGCTAGAGCTTGTACAGGAATTCAGTAAAGTGTCAGGATATAAAATCAATGCACAGAAATCAGTTGCATTTCTTTACACCAACAACAAGACAGAAGAAAGAGAAATTAAGGAGTCAATCCCATTTACAATTACACCCAAAACCATAAGATACCTAGGAATAAACCTAACGAAAGAGGCAAAGAATCTATACTCAGAGAACTATAAAGTACTCATGAAAGAAATTGAGGAAGACACAAAGACATGGAAAAATGTTCCATGCTCATGGATTGGAAGAATAAATATTGTGAAAATGTCTATGCTACCTAAAGCTATCTACACATTTAATGCAATGCCTATCAAAATTCCATCCAATTTTTTCAAAGAAATGGAACAAATAATCCTAAAATGTATATGGAACCAGAAAAGACCTCGAATAGCCAAAGGAATATTGAAAACGAAAACCAAAGGTGGTGGCATCACAATTCCCGACTTCAAGCTCTACTACAAAGCTGTCATCATTAAGACAGTATGGTACTGGCACAAAAACAGACACATAGATCAATGGAACAGAATAGAGAGCCCAGAAATAGACCTTCAACTCTATGGTCAACTAATCTTCGACAAAGCAGGAAAGAACATCCAATGGAAAAAAGATAGCCTCTTCAACAAATGGTGTTGGGAAAATTGGACAGCCACATGCAGAAAAATGAAATTGGACCATTTCCTTACACCACACATGAAAATAGACTCAAAATGGATGAAGGACCTCAACGTGAGAAAGGAATCCATCAAAATCCTTGAGGAGAACACAGGCAGCAACCTCTTCGACCTCAGCCGCAGCAACTTCTTTCTAGGAACAACGCCAAAGGCAAGGGAAGCAAGGGAAAAAATGAACTATTGAGACTTCATCAAGATCAAAAGCTTTTGCACAGCAAAGGAAACAGTCAACAAAACCAAAAGACAACTGACAGAATGGGAGAAGATATTTGCAAACGACAATCAGTTAAAGGGCTAGTATCCAAAATCGATAAAGATCTTAGCAAACTCAACACCCAAAGAACAAATAATCCAATCAAGAAATGGGCAGAGGACATGAACAGACATTTCTGCAAAGAAGACTTCCAGATGGCCAACAGACACATGAAAAAGTTCTCCACATCACTGGGCATCAGGGAAATAGAAATCAAAACCACAATGAGATACCACCTCACACCAGTCAGAATGGCTAAAATGAACAAGTCAGGAAATGACAGATGCTGGCGAGGATGCGGAGAAAGGGGAACCCTCCTACACTGTTGGTGGGAATGCAAGCTGGTGCAACCACTCTGGAAAACAGCATGGAGGTTCCTCAAAAAATTGAAAATAGAGCTACCTTATGACCCAGCAATTGCACTACTGGGTATTTACCCTAAAGTTACAAACGTAGTGATCCAAAGGGGCACGTGTACCCGAATGTCTATAGCAGCAATGTCCACAATAGCCAAGTTATGGAAAGAACCTAGATGTCCATCAACAGATGAATGGATAAAGAAGAGGTGGTATATATATACGATGGAATACTATGCAGCCATCAAAAGAAATGAAATCTTACCATTTGCGATGACATGGATGGAACTAGAGCGTATTATGCTTAGCGAAATAAGTCAATTGGAGAAAGACAACTACCACATGATCTCCCTGATATGAGGAAGTGGAGATGCAACGGGGGTGGGAGTTAAGGTGGTAGGAAAAGTAAAAATGAAAGAAGATGGGATCGGGAGGGAGAAAAACCAAAAGAGACTCTTAATGTCATAAAACAAACTGAGGGGGGTGGGGGGAAGAGGGGTTGGGAGAGGGTGGTGGGGTTACATTATATGTTTAAATAAAGCTTAAATAAAGTTAAAAAAAATAAATAAACTGATATATGCTGTAACTTCAAAAATAATGTGTATTTTTAAATGATTTAATTTTGTAAAAAAAAAAAAAGATGATTTAGAGCAGAGCACAATGTTATGAAAATTGATGGATTTCTTTGAAATATTGATTGGCTTTTAGTCTATATTCCCATTAGAGTCCAAACAGATAAGTGCTTTAGTAGAAATTAATGGCTATGTCACCAAAAACAAAATTTCTCAAGACTGAAGAAAGAGAGCCAAATATCAAATCTTATTTTGTTTAGAGGTTCATGTTACTGCTGATAAATTTTTAGTTCAGTAGTAATATATACATCATATAATGTATTGTATAAATGCTATTGTTATTGTTATATCCTTGTTTGGGTCCTCTAAGCAGCAGACAGCAAGGCAGCGTAGGGGAGAAGAAACTTTTTCTTTATTGTTCTAGGTTCTCAACAGCTGGGTCTATAAAGTCAATTGACAGCAGGCAGATTAACAGGGAAAATGTATACACATTTATTAATTTTCACATTACATTGTGAGGGCATCACAGGAAAAATGTCAATACTCAAAAATGGTGAATTTTGAGAACTTATATATTAGGGGGAGGGGTTTTTTAAGGGAAAGTAAATAATTTTTAGGAAAGATGAATGTGTCCTAGAAGAGTCAGTGGGAGATATGATACTCTGTGACAAAGTTTGTCTGGGTGTGGTTTTGACTTCTAGTCTCCTCTCCTGTGATGAGTCATTCTTCTTTGGTTGATGAAACTCATGGGTAGGGGATTTATGACAGTTGTATTCCTTTTGGAGGATCTTATCTTTGGACAGAGTGGGGAGTTGGAGAAAGCTTCTGCTTATATTTGCTATTTTTCAAGTACCTTCAGCTCAAAATAATCCTTATGCCAAAGAGGCATATTTCAGGGTGGCATATTCTACCTCCCTTCGGCAGAATTAAGCATGCAAGAGATTCATTGAGGAAAATTTATGGGAGAAAAAATGAGGGGAGTCAGAAGAGGGCACATCAGACTGCAGTATACAACTGATACCTTTGAAGGAGATGGGATAGGAAGGAAGATTGGGATCAGAGTCTTTGATTGTAGTGCAATTCTAAGAAAACTTTTGCCATGTTAGTGGAGAGTACTCAAACCCAAAGTTGCTCACAGGAATGGGTTTGCTCCCAGCCAGTAACTGAGTACAGGATCCCATGGAAGTGTGGCTTCAGCACAGATGTGTTGCATACTTTCAGTGGGTAGTAGTTAGTCATGATTCCTGAAATAAGAGATTTCTGAAGCACATTCTCATGGCCTGAATATGCCATTTTCAGTTTGTTAGAAATTCTTAATCTAATAGAATATATCACGAATTTCTCAAGCATCTGCTTTTCTATTCCTAAAATAGAATAGAGTTCAAAACATGGCAAGTCTTCTTGTGTCTGAGGACATAATTTGGAAGATATAGCATGAAAACCTATCATCAAAGTTATATATTTACTGAAGGAAATAGCCAACTTCATAGGAAATAATCAAGTTTTGTATGATATTCTAAGAATTTAAAAATACCTACGTGGGGTTTATCTTACAGATAGAACATGTGAACAGGTCTAAGAGTCAGACTATACCAGTAGAGAATTCAGGAGTAGGAAGCAAGTAAAGGTTTAAGGAAAACATCAGGTAGCAGACCTCTTCCATTGGACTAGGATTCAAGGCCAGAGTTCAGTCTCTGGGGAGTTAACAGGTTGAATAAGATAGGGGAAAACTCCAGTCCTAGCATCTGGAAAATAAACAGTTTTCTATGCAGAGATTCAGAATTTCAGGCATAGGAAACAAAATTATATTTTAACGTTAAGAACTGGGGTACAGGATGGGCAAAATCTGTAACAAATTGGAAGCCCAATTATCATAACAGACCAGTTAGTAAGAATAGTTGGCAGTAAGTTCATCATGTGTCCTATTGTGTTGGGCTAGAATTCTTAAAAAATTTCTCCTTTAAGTTATTAGTAATCTAAGAAACTGGGCCAGGGATGAACTATATTAGATTTAAAGCTTTCATGGTCACTATATAGAAACTAAAGCTTAGGAATGAAGCAGGACCAAGATGCCACTTCTAGTTAAGGCTATTGCAACCTTATCACTGTTATCACTGCTTCCATCTTGGAGTCTATCACAGTGTTGCTGGAAAACCTAGGTGGATTTAAGGTAAAGATACACGTGCTCCTAGTCTGCATATAAGTTCATTGAAATGTATGGATTATTTCCAGAAATGATAATGTCCTCATATTACTGTTGTTTTAATTCAGCACTATTTCAATGATAGCTAGTCTTTTCTACTGAATGCTACAGAGGGCTATATAGGTTTTATCTTTAAGGAATATTTCATAGGAGTCTTGTCTGGGCTAATGTTAGAAATCTTTAATAAAAAAGTTCCCATCTTTTCTTCCCTAGATATTTAATATCTAAAGTATGAAGTTCAATGGCTTTGTTATGTACTCATAGAGTTTTCTAGAAATACTCAGTTTATGTAGTGTACTTGGAAAGCATTATTTTATTAATCGTTTGTGTTTATGGGAGCTTGCACTAGGAAAGTCCACAACAATAATATTGGAAAGTTATTAGTATAAGAACTTCTGGTTAGCTTATGCAAATTCATATATATGCTTATCGCTTCCATTCTTCAAAAATGCTCATTTGTTATAATAAGAGGAATACATTCTTGAAATCATGGATAATTTTATTATTTATAAATATAGTTTTCAAAATTTCAGGTAATCTACATCCTATTAATTATTCCTAACTGTGGCATTGATTTAAATTATCCTCAAAAAATTATATTAATCCTGAAATTCATCTTTGATATATTTATTAATTTGTTGATGCAAACACAATAAAATTTTTTAACTTCAAACACTGATTTTTTAGTAAGGATAATAACATTTTTAAATTTTATATATTTAAAATTATTACTATAATTTCTGACTCTGCTAATAACTATCTTTAGACTTTTTAAAGTGGTGTCTGCTCAAATGAATAAATCTGTTCATTTTATTTTTAAGAATTCCCCTCATTCTATAGTTAGCACGAACTAACTAGCATTTTCATCTCTAGAGTAACTTTCTAAGTTTAACACAACCTTCATTCTTACAAGTAAGTAGAAAATGATTTGTGTTTTTTCATTTCTAGCTTTACATAAAACAGAGAATTATTCACAAGGAAAATGCATTATTCTGGAAATTTCTCTCTACTGGAAAATTTCCAGACCAATATCTTTCCAAAAGTGGAAAAGTCATTTAATAATGGGCCCCAATGCCATTATCATACAATCTATGTAACTATTTGCTATCTGAAGATAAGTCCATTGGGTGCAGTTGATTTAAGGGAATGTATTTGGATTCATTTCTGGCTTCTCAATATGGAAGCCTCTCTTTAACGAATATGGTAAATGGACTAAGAGAGAACTGAAAACAATTTATTAAAGATGATAACTAGAGTCTGAAACTTTTGGGAAAGTACATTCATTATCTTTTGCTAAATCCCCAGGAAATAAGTTCTGACAAGATCTTTTATTATAACTTATAAAAACCTACTTAAAACTTGCAAGCAGAAAATGAGAAATTAAACAGCTTAGTTGTGAATTATTTTCCTTCATAAAGCATTAAACATTAATAGGAGAATATTTCTATTGAGAATCAAGGAACAGTATCTAATTAATATACTAACATATTTATTCATGTGATTCATATAAATATATTAATAACATTTTTCTTGATCTCTAAAGATAATGCTCTATTACCCATTTTTTTTTTTACAAAAAAAAATGAAGCATTTAAATTTGCTTAAGTTTGTAGTATTTTCTTAGGAGATGTTTTATAAAACATTTTAGTATTGCTTCTTTTAACCAAGATGAATGCAGATCTTCATGGACTCATGATGGGGTTATGGCCTGTTAAATGCATCATAAATTGAAAATATCATGTCAAAAATAATTTAATATACCTAACCTACTGATTGTCATCACTTAGCCTTGCCTACCATAGATGTGCTTGGAACACTTACATTAGCCTGTATGAGGGCAAAATCATTTATCACAGACTATTTTATAATAAAGTGTTGACTATATCATGGAATTTATTGAATTTTGTGCTGAAGGTGAAAAACAGAGTGGTTGTAAAGTTTATCATCATGAGAGTATCGTATGACCTATCATGACCTGAAATAAAGATCAAAATTCAAAGTATGGTGTCTAATGAATGTGTATCACTTTTGTAGCATTGTAAAGTTTAAAACAAAGTCATTAAAGTAAACCACTATAAGTCAGGGACCATGTGTATTCTATTGCAACTCCATTGCAACTCCATTGCACCATCCCCACAGGTGTGCTTGATTGTTGGGAACCAGCCAGTCTTCACAGCACCTGCCTAGGGAACTTCTTTTTCATCCTGGTCTTGGTTGACTCACAGCATCAATGCTAGAGAGGAGGATGTGTGAGACAACAAGCAACTACAGGACTTTTTGTCCATGCTGAATGGACCAGTGTCAGTAGCAATTAGCAGTTTACAGATGCCCTCTAGAACAATGTTTCTCAGACTTAAATATTCACACAAATTTCCTTGCAATCTTGTTAAGTTGCAGATTCTGATCAGTGGGTGGTAAATGGGGCTGAAGCCCTACAAGTGCTGAAAATCTCCTGAGTAAGACCAATTGTTTTAATGTACAGTAGAGTTCACACAGAATAGAGTGGTCTGGAGCACTACAGACTTAAAGTTAACTGTTTCCTGAGGTACCATCACTTCCCTTAACACCTCCCTCAAATTTCCCACAAGATGGAGCTAACCAGACTCACGTGAAATATGTTTTTTCATTATGATCCTCATACTGTAGGTGGAGGTCTTTTGCAAGGGCAAGATAAAGACATTTAACCCTCTTTGCTCAGAAAACAGTTTGTTCCTTGGTCAACCCCTGCTGTCCCACAGTTCTGTGTATTGGTTCCCTTTCTGCATCTCTCTTACCCTGCTCAAAGTTTGGCCAAACTGTAGAAACTCTGATGATTTTTATTTCTGCTTAGCTAATTCTGACTACCTTCCCTTAAGTTCTTGAATAGATTCTCCTGCTGATCAGTACTTCAAACTCAACTTAATCCATTAAAAATTTAGGAAAAGATTATGTTCATTTTTAATGTAAACCCTATACACTTATATGGATAAAATAAAAAAAATGAAGGGAATATCCCCCCCCACACACACACACTCACACACAATTCTAAGCTAACATACTGACATAAAATAAGATTGGGTTGAATATTAAAAAAGTCATTTTCTAACTCTATGCATCCAAAGGGGTTTCAGATTTGTTTTGTTATATACATCTTTTTGGGTGCAGAAGTAACACATTCGTAGATGATTTTAGTATCATAGAGGACCTTCATATAGATTGTCTTTGTTTGAAATAACTGATGAGGAAAATAGGATCTGACATTGCCCAGATGATACACTTTGATGCTGAAAGTTACTGTTGCCTCCATATATTAGTGTTTTCTATTAGACTTGCAATAGTGCCTAAAATGTCCTTGTTAGTTTTTTTCTATGAATAAGACATATAAATCTTGGCAGTTCTTCTTTAAAGATAATTGGAAACCAAAAGCTACCTCGAGAATTTATGAAGTTCCTTCTAGTTCTATATTCCAGCCAGTGTCTTCTGTAACCCTGCCTTCCTGTTCATATATTCTGGCTCATACATCCTTTTTAAATACTGCAAGTTTCCAGGATCGTCTTCTTGATTTTCTCCTTTGCTATTTTTTATTATAGCTATTATTCACACAGTCATTTGCTTCAGCTGGAAATTTTTTCAGCTATAAACAGTACACTTGAGACTCTGAATTCTTACTGAGGTTCAGATAGCATTCTTGAACTTGAGAGAGATATTTCTACCACCTACTTGCATAGCTCTATGAAATAGGTAAAAGCTAGATAAGAATGGGAGCTTGAAAGTTACTACATTAAAGATTCTATGTAAAATGCAGATGTAACATGCTTAAGATAAAATGCTTGTTATTTTATATTCCATGTTAGTTTAAGTTAAGACAAAAAACATTCATTACTAACAACCTCCCTTTCAAGTACCCTGATAACTTTTCATTACTATCTTCAGAGTTCTTCTCACTAAGAGTAGACAATATGACTATGAGGAAGTGATAAAGTATATATATTTTCCTTTCTTTTTTCTAAATTATTTTTATTAACATATAATGTATTATTTGCCCCAGGGGTACAGGTCTGAAAATCATCAGGCTTACACATTTCATAGCACTCACCATAGCCCATACTCTCCCCAATGTCCATAACCCAGCCATCCTATCCCCCCACTTCACAGCAATCCTCAGTTTGTTTTGCGAGATTAAGAGTCTCCTATGGTTTGTCTCTCTCATGATTCCATCTTGTTTCATTTTTTCCTTCCCTGCCCCCCACAGCCCCCCACCCTGCCTCTCAAATTCCTCATATTAGAGAGATAATATGATAATTGTCTTTCTCTGATTGACTTATTTCACTCAGCATAATACCCTCTACTTCCTACACCTTGTTGTAAATGGCAAGATTTCATTTCTTTTGATAGCTGCATAGTATTCCATTTTGTGTGTGTGCGTGTGTGTGTGTGTGTGTGTGTATACCACATCTTCTTTATCCATTCATCAGTTGATGGACATCTAGGTTCTTTCCATAGTTTGGCTATTGTGGACATTGCTGCTATAAACATTCCAGTGCACATGCCCCTTTGGGTCACTACATTTGTATCTTTAGGGTAAATACCCAGTAGTGCAGTTTCTCGGTTGTAGGGTAGCTCTATTTTCAACTTTTTGAGGAACCTATATACTGTTTTCCAGAGTGGTTGCTCCAGCTTGCATTCCCACCAGCAGTGCAGGAAGGTTCCCCTTTCTCCACATCCTCGCCAACATCTGACATTTTCTGACATGCTAATTTTAGCCATTCTGACATGGTGTGAGGTGGTATGTGACTGTGGTTTTGATTTGTATTTCCCTGATGCTGAGTAATATTGAACACCTTTTCATGTGTCTGTTGGCCATCTGGATGTTTTCTTTGCAGAATGTCTGTTTATGTCTTCTGCCCATTTCTTGATTAGATTATTTGTTCTTTGGGTTTTGAGTTTGAAAAGTTCTTTATAAATTTTGGATACTAGTCCTTTATCTGATATGCCATTTGCAAATATCTTCTCCCATTCTGTCATTGTCTCTTGGTTTTGTTTACTGTTTCCTTTGCTGTGCTAAAGCTTTTGATCTTGATGAAGTCCCAGTAGTTCATTTTGTCCTTGCTTCCCTTGCCTTTTTTGATGTTTCTAGGAAGAAGTTGCTGTGACTAAGTTAGAAGAGGTTGCTACTGTGTTGTCCTCAAGGATTTTGATGGATTCCTTTCTCACATTGAGGTCTTTCATCAATTTTGAGTCTACTTTTTGTGTGTGGTGTAAGGAAATGGTCCAATTTCATTATTCTGCATGTGGCTATCTGATTTTCCCAACACCATTTGTTGAAGAGACTGTCTTTTTTCCATTAGACATTCTTTCCTGCTTTGCTGGAGATTAGTTGACCATATAGTTGAGGGTCTATTTCTGGGCTCTCTATTCTGTTCCATTGATCTATGTGTCTATTTTTGTGCCAGTACCATACTGTCTTGATGATGACAGCTTTGTAATAGAGCTTGAAGTCTGGAATTGTGATGCCACCAAATTTGGCTTTCTTTTTCAACATTCCTCTGGCTATTCAGGGTCTTTTCTGGTTTGATGTAAATTTTAGGATTATTTGTTCCACTTCTTTGAAAAAAATGATGATATTTTGATAGGGATTGCATTAAATGGGTAGATTGCTTTAGGTAGCATGAACATGTTCACAGTATTTGTTCTTCCAATCCAGGAGCATGGAAAGTTTTTAAATTTCTTGTGTCTTCCTCAATTTCTTTCATGAAGACTTTATAGTTTTCTGAGTACAGATTCTTTGCTTCTTTGGTTAGGTTTATTCCTAAGTATCTTATGGTTTGGGGTGCAATTGTAAATATGATCAGATCCTTAATTTCTCTTTCTTCTGTGTTGTTATCCTGACACTTTACTAAACTCCTGTATGAATACTAGCAATTTTGGAGTAGAGTCTTTTGGGTTTTCCACATAAAGTATCATGTCACCTGCAAAGAGTGAGAGTTTGACTTCTTCTGTGCCACTTTGGATGCCTTTTCTTTTTGTTGTCTGATTGCCAAGGCTAAGATTTCTAGTATTATGTTGAATAGCAGTGGTGATAGTGGACAGCCCTGCTGTGTTCCTGACCTTAGGGGAAATCTCTCAGTTTTTTTCCCATTAAAAATGATATTCGCTGTGGTTTTTCATGATGGCTTTGATGATATTGAGGTATGTACCCTCTATCCTACATGTTGAAGAGTTTTGATCAAGAAAGGATGCTGTATTTTGTCAAATGCTTTTTTAGCATCTATTGAGAGTATCATATGGTTCTTGTTCTTTCTTTTATTAATATATTGTATCACATTGATTGATTTGTGATTATTGAATCATCCTTGAAGCACAGGAATAAATTCCACTTGGTCCTGGTGAATAATCCATTTAATGTACTGTTGGATCCTATTGGCTAGTATTTTGGTGAGAATTTTTGCATCTGTGTTCATCAAGGATATTGGTTTGTAATTCTCCTTTTTGATGAGGTCTTTGTCTGGTTTGGGGATCAAGGTAATGCTGGTCTCATGAAATGAGTTTTGAAGTGCTCCTTCCATTTCTATTTTTTGGAACAGTTTCAGGAGAATAGGTATTAATTCTTCTTTAAATGTTTGGTAGACTTCCCCTGGGAAGCCGCCTGGCCCTGGACTCTTGTTTGTTGGGAGATTTTTTTTTTAAAAGATTTTATTTATTTATTTGACAGAGATCACACAAGTAGGCAGAGAGGCAGGCAGAGAGGGGAGGGGAGAAGCAGGCTCCCTGCTGAGCAGAGAGCCCGATGCGGGACTCGATCCCAGGACCCTGGGATCATGACCTGAGCTGAAGGCAGCGGCTTAACCCACTGAACCACCCAGGCGTCCCTGTTGGGAGATTTTTGATGACTGCTTCAATCTCCTTACTGGTTTTGGGTCTTGTTCAGGTTTTCTATTTCTTCCTCATTCAGTTTTGGTAGTTTATGTCTCTAGGAATGTATCCATTTCTTCCAGATTGTCAAATTTGCTGGTGTATATTTGCTCATAATATGTTCTTATAACTGTTTGTATTTCTTTGGTGTTGGTTGTGATCATTCCTCTTTCAGTCATGATTTTATTTATTTGGGTCCTTTTTCTTTTCTTTTTGATAAGTCTGGCCAGCGGCATATCAATCTTATTAATCTTTCAAAGAACCAGCTTCTAGTTTCATTGATTTGTTCTACTGTTCTTTTGGTTCATACTTCATTGATTTCTGCTCTGATCTTTATTATTTCTCTTCTCCTGCTGGGTTTAGGCTTTCTTTGCTGTTCTTTCTCCTGCTCCTTTAGGTGTAGGGTTTTGTTCTTGAGACTTTTTTTGTTTCTTAAGAAAGGCTTGTATCACTATATACTTTCCTCTCAGGATCACCTTTTCTGTGCCCCACTGATTTTGAACAGTTGTGTTTTCATTTTCATTTGTTTTCATAATTTTTTTCAGTTCATCTTTAATTTCCTGGTTGACCCATTCATTCTTTAGTAGGATGCTCTTTAGCCTCCATGTATTTGAGTTCTTTCCAACTTTCCTTTTGTGATTGAGTTTGAGCTTCAGAGCACTGTGGTCTGAAAATATGCAGGGAAAGATCCCAATCTTTGGGTAGTGGTTGAGACCTGATTTGTGACCCAGGATGTGATCTATTCTGGAGAATGTTCCATGGGCACTAGAGAAGAATGTGTATTCTGTTGCTTTGGGATGGAATGTTCTGAATATATCTGTGATGTCCATCTGGTCCAGTGTGTCATTTAAAGCCTTTATTCCTTATTGATCTTTTGCTTCAATGATCTGGTCATTTCAGTGAGGGCATTGTTAAAGTCTCCTACTATGATTGTATTATTGTCGATGTGTATGTTTGAATTTGTTATTAATTGGTCTATAAAGTTCGCTGCTCCCATGTTAGGGGCATAGATATTTAAAATTTTTAGATCTTCTGGTTGGACAGCCCCTCTGAGTATGATATAGTGTCCTTCCTCATCTCTTATTATAGTCTTTGGCTTAAAATCTAATTGATCTGATATAAGGATTGCCACCAGCCAGCTTTCTTTTGATGTCCATTAGCATGGTAAATGGTTTTCCACCCCCTCACTTTAAATCTGGAGGTGTCTTTGGGCCTAAAATGAATTTCTTGTAGGCAGCATATTTATGGGTCTTGTTTTTTATCCATTCTGATACTTTGTGTCTTTTGATTGGGGCACTTAGCCCATTTAGATTCAGGATAACTATTGAAAGATATTAATTCAGTGTCATTGTGTTGCCTGTAAGGTGACTGTTACTGTTTATTTTCTCTTTTCCTTTTTGGTCTGTTACTTTTAGGCTCTCTCTGCTTCAAGGACCCCTTTCAATATTTCCTGTAGGGCTCATTTGGTGTTTGCAAGTTTTTTTAGTTTTTGTTTGTCCTGGAAGCTTTTTATCTCTCCTATTTTTAATGACAGTCTAGCTGGATAAAGCATTCTTGGCTGCAAATTTTTCTCATTTAGTCTTCTGAATATATCATGCCAGTCCTTTCTGGCCTGGCACGTCTTTGTGGATAAGTCTGCTGTCCATCTAATATTTCTATCATTGTATGTTACAGACCTCTTGTCCTGAACTGCTTTCAGGATTTTCTTTGTCATTAAGGCTTGTAAGTTTTACCGTTAGATGATGGAGTGTATACCTATTTTTATTGATTTTTGAGGGTTTTCCCTGTGCCTCCTGGATTTTGATGCTTGTTCCTTTTGCCATCTTAGGGAAATTGTCTATTATAATTTGCTGCAATATACCTCTACCATTCTCTCTTTCTTTTTCTTCTGGATCCCAATTATTCTAATATTGTTTCATCTTATAGTATCACTTGTCTCTCAAATTCTCCCCCCATTTTCCAGTATTTGTTTGTCTCTCTTTTGCTCAGTTTCTTTATTCTTCATCATTTGGTCTTCTATATCACTAATTCTATCTTCTGCTTCATTTAACCTAGCAGTAAGAGCCTCCATTTTTTATTGCACCTCATTATTAGCTTCTTTTTTTTATTTCAACGTGGTTAGACTTTAGTTCTTTTCTTTCTCCATAAAGGGATTTTATTTGTCCAGAAAGGGATTCTCTAATATCTTCCATGCCTTTTTGAAGCCCAGCTAGCACCTTCATAATCGACATTCTGAACTCTAGTTCGGACATATTACCAGTGTCTGTATTGATTAGATCCCTAGCCATTGGTACTGCCTCTTGTTCTTTTTTTTTTTTGTCATTAGTTTTTCTGCCTTGTCATTTTACCCAGATAAGAATACATGAATGAGAACATAAAATACTAAAAGTGTGGCAAAGACCCCATAAAAATATACACTAACCAAATCAGAAGAGATCTGAAACTGGGGGGGGGGGGGAGAAAAGGGGTAAAAATTAAAAAATTAAAAATTTAAATATATGTATTAGAATGGTGAATAGAACAGAGGCACCTACTTGGTTTTGGGTATATTCTGGTCTCTTAGAAGAAACTACATCCCAAAATTTCAAAGAAATAAAAGCATATATATATACATATACACACACATATACATATATGTGTATGAGTATATACATATATATATGTATATATATATATATGGGTAAACATGATGAAGGGATGGAATATGACTGTAAAGATGAAAATTTAAAAAAATCTAAAAAAAGTATTGATAAGATAAGTTGGTGGGAAAAAGGGGAAAAATAAGGAGAGAATGTGATCAGGCTGGAGCTAGATTTAGGGTATATTTTGATATATTAGAAGAAATTATATCCCAAAATTTTAAAGGAAAAATACCTATATGTATTAAAAAAATATGGTTAAATACAATGAAGGGACAAAATATGACTATATATATATGACTATAACAATGAAAATTTTAAGATTTTTTTAAAAAGCTATTGATAAGATCAAGTAGTTAAAAAAACATTAAAAGAGGAAAGAGGAGAAGTTAAAAAATAGAATAAGAAAAAATTAAGTAAAAAATATTTAACTTTGCAATACTAAATGTTTATGGGGAAAAAGCCATGAATTCTATGTGTTGCTTTCCTCTAGCTCTTGTTGATTGGTGAACTTGGTCTTGGCTGGATGTTCTTGCTGATCTCCTAGAGGAAGTGCCTTTTGTGGTGATTCTCAAATGTCTTTGCCAGAGGCAGAATTGCACCACCCTTGCCAGGGGTCAGGCTAAGTAATCTGCTTGGGTTCACCCTTGGTAGCTTTTGTTCTCTGAAGTATTCCTTAGAACTCTGGAGGATGGGAATGAAGATGGTGGCCTCCTGATCTCTGGCCTGGAGGAGCCAAGAGCTCAGGGCCCAAGTCCTCAGTGCACCCTCAGAGAAAAGCAGTCAATCTGTCCCATCTCCCTGGTCTCTGGCTACACTCCAGACCTGTGATTGAGCATTTCTATCTCTGGTCCATAGTCCTGTTTGGAGTCTCCAAACCCAGCAGATTCCTGCCACGTGCTCCCATGGCACTCCTCCTGAAGCAGAAAGAAGGTGGTCTCTCTGGACCCGCCAGTTGTGGGAACCCTGGTCAAAGACCAATGGTCCAGCTGTACCCTGGATCATGGTTTATGGTAACACTGAGCTGAGAGCCCCCACCTTGGCTCCATCTCTGTAGCCAGCTTCCCTGCTGTGAAACCTGGCAGCTCTGCTACACTCAGACATCCCCGGTCTTTTAGTGACTCCACGGGTCCTGAGACCACCCTGTCCCCATGAGGGCTCCACTCCCGCGTAGCCTCTGGAGTGACATCCCTCAGTGGAGCAGACTTCTAAAAGTTCTGTTTTTGTTGCTCTGCTGCTCCAACACTTGGTGGGACCTGCCCCTCCCCCCGTGGTTTATCTTCCCATTGCTTCGGATTCACTACTCCGCACATCCTACCTTCCCAACAGTGCTCAATTTTCTGTTCCTGGAATTGCTGCTCTTCTTCGACCTCTTGTTGAGTTTGTAGGTTTTCAAAATGGTTTGATAACTATCTAGCTGAATTCCTGTGACCTAATGCTATTTCAGTTTCCTACTCCTTCACCATCTTGCTTCCTCTCCCTAAGTACATATATTTTCAAAAGGATAAGTAATTCTTTTTTAGGTTTATAATTTGTGAGTTTCTGAATCCATACCACTACTCATACAGAAGTTAAATTATCCTTTTAAAGTAAACATCTGCTGTATGATTTAAAAGCTACCAGTAAATTAAATTTTGAAAGTGATATGTAAATATTCATCTAATCAATAAAACTCTTGCTTATATTATGTTACTGTGACATAGCCCATTTTTAACTAGTATCATCTGTTAAACAAAATATATTTTCTTCACGGTCTTCAAAAAATTAGTGAAATGTTTCTTTTATATTTTTAGAAGGGATAGGTTTTATTTTGCACATTGTCAAATGAGTACCTCATCTTCTTTAGAAGCTTCTTTTAACATTACAAATATAATATATATATATATACATTTTTTGGTTTAGCATGATACATGCTCACTAATTATTTACTTTTATAGAAAGGGCTTCTAGAAGAGTTGAACTCCTATAAACCTTACCATAATTAAAAAAAAATCAATTTAACTGAATGAGTGATTAAAGAAATGTAAAAGAAAAAAATCTAAGTCCCCTCCCTTGCTTTAATTACTTCAAAAATTTGGAGTTAATTATGATCTATAAATGAAGAAATGCAATTATCTATAGGATGGTAATGAGTTAAAAATTTCTGAAGTATTTGCTGTAAAGCATCAAGGTAATGGCCCAGGGAATCATGCAAAATGGAGAATAGTCATTTTAATAACCACAAAGGTAAAACATATTTATAGAAATAGAGCAAATTAAAAAGTAACATATATAAATTAGAAGATTATACTAATATAGTAGTAAAAAGGAAACTATGTTTAAGATTTTAGAAGCTTTGTAACCACATTAGATTGTTGTTACATATTACAAGATGGGTACTTCCAATCTGAAACTCAAGACATCCTCTTAATATTTAGCCCAGGAACTAGAAGATAGTTAAATTTTGGAGGTCACATCTATCAGATGTAGCAGCCAATACACATCATCATCTAATAGTTGTGAATTTGTTGTCCTGCTACCTTTCCTAAGCAGTTAACTTTCCTAAGCAGTTAAGAATCAAGGGGGTTCTTTTCAATAAGCAGCCATTATATAGGTAATTCTTGCTAATTTAATGACCATCTACTAGCTATATATGAATATAATAATGATGTGTTAAAGATGTCATTGTCATAAAAGTGTAGATGCTTGAATCTAAGCTTTTACTCAAATCTTTATTTTCTGGGGATGTCTTACCAGTTTTCAAATTTGTTATATTAAAAAATAATAATAGGTAAAAGATGATTGACAAGTTATAAATTCCTATAAATCAGTGAAAGTGGCTATGTTAGAAGCCCTTTATTGCAGTGGATGTATAATACCTAATATATGCCACTTAGTGTTCACTGTATACCTGCCATCCTTATCTACACAAGTCTGCTATGTTGTTGGGTCTTCCTTTGTCAGGAGACTTCTCATAGCTAACTGGACTGTGAAAGTTAAGGTAAGGCCTTGACTACAGGTTTCAGGTTTCAGTAATCATGGTTAGGACTGATGAGGAAAGATGTGAAGAAGACAAAGGAGAAGAGAGATCATAAATTGGAATTTGCCTAGCTATGTCACAATCAAATACCTGAAAAAGGAGCTCAGTTTAAGAAATAGAATATAATAGCTGCTATCATAACAGATATTAATCCCTTTTCTATAAGTCACTGTGAACTTTGGGATGTTTCATATTCTTTTGTACATTGGAAAATAATGACTTAAACCTACCATCCTTTTATTCTGCTTTTATCAAGTCATATTCTGTCAGAACTCTAAGCAATGTATATGAACTCTGACCCTGGACTTGGCCAGTATCCTGATGGGGCTTGTGCCCATACAATTTGTCAGGCATTATATTCAAAATTTAGATTTTATTTGATCACTTATCTATGCCTTCACTCAATATTCAGTTGAGATGAGATAAAAGGAAAAAGAAAACAATACACTGAGTAATTCTAATGTGGTTATAAAGGTGTGCCAAAACTCTGAAGGTCTGAGATTTTACCACACTTGTAAACAAACATGTTAAACTGCCACAGTATTTGTGCATGTTGGCAGGAAACATGAGACTCCTGGGACAGAGATGAAAGATTTTGTTATTCACAGCCCAGCAAGCACTGTGAGCATCACTATACTCATGTCCGTTCCCTTTGCCACTCAGACTTCTGACCTTCTTGGTCGACATAGAAAAGAAGAAACTGAGAAGAGAGAATGCATATTTTTGGAAAATACTGCAATGGTTCTGACCAAAACATGTGGAACATAGCAAAAATTATTCTTAGAGGAAACTTTATGGCCTTGGAATATCTACTGCTATGTAGAAAATATACCATAGCTTACCTTCTTAAAGCATTCATTGTCTCTCATAATTTCTCTAGGTAAGAAATTCGAGTGGCTTGGGTGCACAGTTTGGTTTAGTGTCTTTCATTAGGTAGCTGTTATGTGTCAGCTGGGGAAGAAGGCTGGATTGGATCATCCAAAGGCTGGATTGAAACTGGGGGATCTACTTACAAGGTAGCTCTCTTATATGGCAAGCAGGTTGTTCTCTGAAAGGCTATATAACATTCTGGAAAAGGCAAAACTATGGAGAGAGTAGAAATACCAGTCAGTGCTAGAGGTGAGGGGCAAGAAGGAAGTATGCATAGTTGGAGCATACGGATATTTAGGGCATATGATACTGCAGCAGCCAAATACATGTTATTATACATTAGTCAAAATCCATAGACTGTACAACAAAAGGAGTGAACCCTAATGTAAACTATGGATTTTAGTTAACATATCAAAATTGGCTTATCAGTTGTAATAAATGTACTGCACTAATGCAAGACATTAATAATGAAGGGAACTCTGGGGGATGTGGGAGTGGCAGGAAAGGGAGAGAGTTTATATGGGAACTCTATACTTTCCACTCTGTTTTTTGTAACTCCAGAACTGTTCTAAAAAATAACTAAAGATAATTAAAACCTAGAGAGAATGGGAAAATTTTAGGGCCAAATAATCTGAGCTGAGAGAATAGTCAATACAAATGTCCAAAATTGTGAATAGAATAGGTAGAACGTTCAAACACACCAATCACTGTAGATAGCTTCATATGTTAATTTTTCTTTTTCTTCCTTTTTTTTTTTTAAAGGGACCTTTATTTTAAAATTTTTATTTATTTATTTGACAGACAGAGATCACAAGTAGGCCGAGAGGCAGGCAGAGAGAGAGGAGGAAGCAGGCTCCCTGCCGAGCAGAGAGCCCGATGTGGGGCTCAATCCCAGGACCCTGGGATCATGACCTGAGCTGAAGGCAGAGGCTTAACCCACTGAGCCACCCAGGTGCCCCTCATATGTTAATTTTATTTACTATTTTGAACTGGTAATATACATGCTAATTAAAATATGTGAAGTCATAACAATTTGGAAATCCCTCTATTTGAACTCTATTTGATAAAGAATTGATAGTTCTATTAAAATTTTTGATATTGAGGGCACCTGGGTGGCTCAGTTGGTTAAGCCACTGCCTTCAGCTCAGATGATGATCTTCAGGCCCCACACAGGGCTCCCTGCTCCTCAGGGAGCCTACTTCTCCCTCTCCTGCCTGTCGCTCCCTCGCTCTCTCAATCTGTGTCAAATACATAAATAAAATTTTAAAAAATAAAAAGACATCCTGAGTATTTAAAAAAATTGATATTGATAGTACAAAAACACAGAACAATAAATTAATTTCACTTATGAACATAGATCAAATTTACCACATTAACTATTAGCAAATAAGTATAGCCACTTATTTAAAGAATATATTATAACATAATGGCAATACATTGTATAATAATATATTAGGACCAAGTGAAATTTTATCACAAATAAAAGAATGATTTAATATAATAAAGTCTGTCAACAAGTGCAGTTTTTATTTCATAAGAGACAAAACAAATATTTCCAAGGAGTATTTGACAAGTATAATTAATGTTTTTTCAGAAGGATGAAATTTTATGGTCCATCTTTTTATTCTGTGGAAATTCTTAAATATATGCATTTAGAAGAAATAAGTGTGTTATAATTGAGCTTGTATCTTTTATTTAGTTAACTTCTAATTCTGCCTGTCTTCTCCTCTTCTCCCTGCTTTCTCCCCTCATTCTTTTCTTCACTGTTTCACTTCAAAGACATTACATGAAGGGCTGTTAGGCAGTTAAAAGACCTCTTGATATAGTTAAGATTATCTTGGCCATAAGTAATAGGATTCTAACTGTAGTAGGTTGGGTGAGTAGAATGTTTATTTTTCTCACTCTAGAACTCTGGGGGTTTGTAATGCAGGCCTGGAATCGTAACTCAGCACTGCCATGGGGTCTCCAGATACCTTCTGTCATTTTACTCTGTCACTAAAATGGTTTGGTTCTCATGTTCCCAAGATCAACTCCTAGGCATAAAAATTACTTAGAGTAATATATGGTGAACACAAAAAGCGTTCTCCACTTGAAATTTAGTTTTTATAAAAAGCAGAATATTCTGGTAAGATTGTATTTGTTTTATAACAGCTGGAATGATAATATTCTGTTCATCAATATCCACAGCATTGTATTTATTAGCCATTTGCAATGACTTATAACCCCAAATCTCATAGGTTTCCACCACCACACACTTATTTCCCACTGTTACTAAATATCCCTGGCTGTTTTTTTGCTGCAAATGTCTTTTCACCTTGGGAATCAGGTAAGAGGAGCAAACTATATTTGCCACATGCTGTTCTCAAAGTAGAGGGAAAAGAACAAGTGGTAGAATCTTTCAGTGTCTCTTAAAGCCTTTCCTCAGACATAACATACATCACATGTGTTCACAGTCCATAGATCAAGGTAAGTCAAAGTAAGTCACATGGCAAGCCTGACACTTAGAAGGAAAGTATATTTTATTTGCAGGAACTGCTATAAATCACATGGCAATGGACAGAGCTGTCTAATCCTCTCGCAATGAAAAAATAGTTGGAAACAATTTTCACCATCAGTTTAAGTCTATAATTAGGAGATGATTTACTCTAGTAAATAATATTGTTGGCTTTGGAGTTGAACCTGATTCAATTTTCCCCTGTTGATTACAGGTTGTCTGCAAGTTTTAGATTTTTTATTGATAAAATATGTTAATTTCTATGATAAATGCTTTATTATAAAACATTTTTGTTTTAAATTACTTAAAAAATGACTGGCACATAATAACTGCCTAGCAATTTATTGTTTCCTAGACCATATAAAATAATCTTGTTTTTCAATGGGAATATCATTAACTTACTGGCAAGATTGTGATAAATCTGTGGACACTCTAATAATTATCTGGATTTTCATTGTACACTTTGATTAGACAGGAAAGAGTGAAGCTTTGACATTTGTATGTGAGATTAGAAGTTCAATAAACTAAATAGCAGTATAAAGAAGTCATGTTAAATTAAAAAAGCTGAATATTTTATGCATTTATATTAGGCCTTACACAAGTGCATATAGCTTATAAATTTTCATGAAGTGGTTTTATTTTAAGAATTTAAAGACTGATTACTTTTTTTCAGATTTTGAATAATCAGCTAAATATGTTATCATATCCAGTCATTCTCAGATCTTGCAGAAGATACCCAAAACATATTTATAAATTTAAGAAAAAAAGACTATTGATTATTCACAATTTTAGCCCATTTACTCACCTCTACGATAACAATCCTTTATACTTTTCCAAAGTACTCTCAGAGAACTATTGACAAAAATGAGATGAGTTTTAATTTTGTGGCTTTTGGTTTTGGAAAGGAAATAGACTATTGATTTGTGTTCTCTTAAGTTTCTTTATTGGTCAGTCCATTTTGCCTAGGCCCAATTTTTTTGATATAATTTCTTTAATTGACAAAGAAGTTTTAGGAAAGTATATTGACACTGAATTAAATAATTGGTCAGAATTTTTTTTATCACCTTTTATTTTCTACTCTTTCATGGAGAATTCTTTTTTGTATTTCGTTAGACCCCCAAAGCTTGCTCTTTCCCTTCTGAGTACATGGTTTAAAATTCCAGATGTGTGTAGCCTCAATTATCTATCTAAATATATTTAGCTCATCAGATTAGCATTGAAGTGAAATGTGGAATTTTAAATTAAAGTGATTTTTTTACTAAGAATGCAAATCTCTGAACCATTTAGAAACTGACTTGTGGACGTGTTTATAATACACATTATAGAGAACTACAGGAAAAGTGTTTGGTAGAGCAAAGTTGATCTAGTATCCTAATGAAAATCTTTTTCTCTCCATTTCTTTTTTCTGACAAGAGATCTAGTGCTCTGGCTGTAGGTATAGATGTGTGTTTTGGTTTGGCCAATTGTAGTAATTCCTTTTCTAGGGAATAATAATAGCTAAGTTGTGGACCTGAGCAAGACCAAAGTCTATTTCTCTGGGATTGCTGTACTGAGACACTGGAAGAGGAATCTCTGTTTCTTCTGGGATTGGCGTGCTTGAGAGATGTGTGTCTGAAATCTTCAGCAGCTGACTAGATCCTAGTTGAAGCTATTGAGGCCATGGAACTTGTAGCACTTCTTTAGATTTTGTGTCACCATGAGATCCTTCCCAGTGAAGAGAATTAATATATTTCCCTTTCTTGCATAAGCTACTTATGTCTTGGTCATTTGCAACAAATGTTCATTTTTCCTGTAAATAGAAGGCATGCTTACTCTGATAAATTAAAATGAAAAATTTCAGAATATTAATGATAAAATGAGAATGATTATCTCATGGAACTCGTCAGTGCAAGTGCTGATGAGCTGATGATATGCGACCTTGTATTTTACACTGCAAGTGGTAAAGAGAGGAGGATTCATAGGCACAGTCTCTGAACTTCTTAAAAATGATTTTATTGTTCAATGGGGAAAATAAAAATAATATAGTAAAGCTGTATCATAGGCTACTGATTCAGTTATATATATATCTCTCTCCACTCCTTCCTTTCTTCCCATGCACATCAATAAGGGAGGAAAGAAAGAAGAAGGAGAAAAAGAGAAAGAGGAGCTTTGTAACTTGTGTTGTATGTGTGTCCAGAAATGTTTAAACCAGAGAGAAGCAAGGATATGGTTAATTTAGACAATTTTGTAGATCCTGAGTATTTTATCCTACCATTCATCTGTCTTTCCACTCCTTCTTTCTTTTATGGGATGAAATATTCTTCAGTGTTTATTTTGAGATTTAAAGACATTAGTAAGCAGGGTTGCAGTATGTGTTAAAATGAAGACGGAATGTTAAGAAATTAGTAAGGGTAATTTTGACTCTACCTTATAAATTCATTGTAGAACCCGAGTTCTATGTGAAATATGACTCCATATTCCAAAGTTTTTTAATTTTTCCAAGTCCATGTTAAAAAGAAGCATGGAGGAAGAAAGGATTGGAAATAAAAGTTATTAGAAAGAAAACATTAAGTTTAGCTGAAATAACTCATTTTTGTGAAGTATTGCCAACTCATGGCAGAGAAGCTTGGCTGGGAGCTCACTCTTGTCATGTTCTAGAGTGGCAGGAAGACACCTAACAATGAATTCATTGAAGAGTGCTTAAGTTATGACAGCCCAATTTAAAAGTTCACTGTTGCTTAATAAGAGTTCATACTGGAAAAAAAAAAAAAAGAGTTCACAATGAAGGAGAAATTATGGCTTTTTGCCTTGTTGTCCTTTCTATCCATATGTTTGTTTTCCAGTCAGAAGAAGAGAAGGAGGTGAATAAATAGTTATTAAAACTTTCCTAGGCTGATAAATTGTCCAAAAATCTTTTAAAATTTTTAGCAGAAAAAAGTTTGAATAAAACTTCTGGTAAAAAAGATGAATAATAATCTTTTTAGTATTTTTAATGTATTATGGAAATTTTTGAACATTCACTAAGAAGTAGTAAAATGAACATTTTTGAAGATGTGACCCAGCATTAAGAGTTATAAGCATTGTGCAGGGAGAGGAGAGAGCCAGAGAAGTGGGGCACCTGGCAGCTAAATAATGTTAGTGGGAAGAGTAATGTCAAGCCTTGACCTCATGATCAATTCTAATGGGCTTAATGAAAGAGACACTGGATACAATTTGATTCATATTCAGGACTCCACTCCAGGATAAGTAGAGGCTTAAGATCAAACTGTACTGGCGACTGGCTAGGTTTTTAGGCACTGTATTCTCTGTTGTGGGGGAAAAAGTAAATTCATCATTTGGGACTATGTGGCCTAATTTGTCATATTATTTTTTGCCTCTGACTTTATATACAAATCATCATGAAAGTTACCAGCAGGGAAGAGAGTACAGCAGAAATTTCACTGGGAACTCAGAGAACAGCAGTCATTAATTACAGAATATCGTGTGAAAGAGAGAAGAACATAAAATTAGAATGTGATTTCCATACTTCTTTTCTCTCTCTAGCTGATCCCAGAGGTGTTTATTTTTTCAAGCTGGAATTGTAATTTTGAATCATATTATAAAATCTGAGTTTTAAAAAGACTTCACCTAAATTCATTAAACTCTAAAACTACTCGTACACTGATATCTTCTCTAGATTTCAGTCTGAGGGTCTGAAAGGCAGATCTTCCTCGAAGAAAAATGAATAAGCTTACTGATTGAAATTTGGGCACATGGTTCTTGGACCTAGAATGAGTCCGTAGATGGCATCAAAATGAGCACGAAATGCTTACACTCAGGCTTCTTATCATCTACACTTCTTGATCTGTGCAGTTCACTCTCTCTTCAGTGAGTTTTGCCCATAACAGTTCTGTTGAAGTTGAAGCACAATGTTAGAGAACATACTGCTATGAGAAAGTTATGATTCTATGAACTGCTTTAGATATATTGACATAAAAACCTAACAAGGAATTATAATTTATTTAGGCCTCTTGATAGATTTAGATTTTTATGTCATCTCTACATTTTATGATTTTTAAATAATTTTCTACTGTTTATTGAGGTCCTGCACATATATGCCAGGCACTATTCCAAGGGCTTTATATTTAATCATTTATTCAGTGCTCACATTAATTCTGTAAGTATAATAATACTATTCTCCCTCTCTACACCAACAATGAAACATTTCTGAAGTACAGAAATGTTAAATAGTTTCCAAGGAGCACAGAATTAGTAGGTGGCATGGCAGAGGTTCAGTTCAGGAAGTCTGGTAGTTGGCATTGTGACTGTAACCACTTGGACAGTACAAATAAACACAAAAAAGCAACCCCAAAAGGGATAGACAATCAAAAGTTTGAAGTATTTTTCAATTGGTAGTTATTTATAAGTATGATCACTGGCTTTTAATTGTTCTAAAATGCAAGGCAGTAAGATGGGGAGCTAAAATTGCAAATGTAAGAATTTACAGCTTTTTCTGTTTTGGTGAGGGTAGTAGTACTTTTGTTTTAGGATACATAAAACGTGATTAAAAAAAAGAGAGAGAGGGGCGCCTGGGTGGCTCAGTTGGTTGGAGGACTGCCTTCAGCTCGGGTCATGATCCTGGGGTCCCAGGATCGAGTCCCACATTGGGCTCCCTACTCGGAAGGGAGTTTGCTTCTCCCACTGACCTCTCTCCTCTCATGCTCTCTCTCTCTCAAATAAATAAAACAAAATCTTAAAAAAAAAGAAAGAGAGAGAGAGAAGAAGCAGCACTAGAATCATGATCAGGCAAGGTAGACTTTTGTTACCAGAAAAAAGACAAAGGCTCCATTTATAGAGAACAGTGACAGACCTCATCAGCAGCTACTGTCTCTTGGGATTCATCACTGCAGGGCATGCTCCTGCAGACCTCACCGGCAGCCGAAAATTAACATTCAACCAATAACTGGTGTATAAATACATCAGCTCTCTCATCCTTCAGATGGGGTAACTCTAAGATTAGGTTTTCCGTAAGGATAAACTCTAAGGTATTGACATCATTGCCTAGAATTTTCCCATGGGATTGAGCTTCATACACTCACAGTGATAGTAGGCTTGATGATGTGCTACTCTTGGCTATTGTATGGAGTATTTACTGCTGTCTAACAAACTTCTCCAAATGTTAACAGCTTAAAACAACAACACCTACACCACATTTCACAATTCTGTGAGTCACAAGTTTGGGCAGAGCCCAACTATACATTTCTGATTCATTTGTCATCAAGTGGGTGACATTCAGTGGCTGTGCTGGTAGGGAGGATCCAAAATAATTCTGCTCATGTGCCTAGTGCCTTGATAGGGACAGCTGGAGGGCTGAGTCTAGCTGGGTCTCTCTCCCTCATCATGAATTATTAGTCTCTCCACCCAGTCTCTCTAGCAGGTAGCTGGACTTCAGACATGGCAGCTTAGACTCCTAAGGCCAAGTATTTCAAGAGACATGTAAGTAGAAGCTTCTAGTCTCTTAGGATTGGGTTTCGATATTGGTACAAACATCCCTCTACCATACTCAATTGATCAAAAAAGTCCTAGCCCTGGGATGCCTGGGTGGTTCAGTTGGTCAAGCTCCCTGAATGGGGCTCCCTGTGTGGGGCTCCCTGCTCAGTGGAGAGTCTGCTTCTTGGTCTCCCTCATGTGTGTGAGCTCTCTCTTGCTCTCAAATAAATAAATATTAAAAAAGAATGAGAAAAAAAAAAGTCATAGCTCTTTCTCCTCTCACCAGACTGAAGGAGCAGGGAGATAAGTCCGACCTTTCAACAATAGGGGTTAAAAATTTGTGGCCATCTTTAATCTGTCAAACTCTCTTCTCCTCTTCTCTGTCTCAATGTTTTTCTCTTCTAGTATTTATTTCTGTTTTTATTTGCATCACCCATAAATGATCCTCTGTAGAATCTCTCTCCTAGCATTTATTCCTGGGGAAACCCACACTAGAGGAAGAAATTTTATAATTGACCAAAAGAGGGGTTTTGGCTGATTATGTCTAAAAAACAGTTGGGACTTGAATGGGGCTTTTCAAACTCCAGCTGTAAGGTTTTACCACTATACCTAAGAATAAAATAAGTAGAATAAACCAAAAATGGGATTTAAGTAAAATTAAGATTGAAATATAAATGCTAAGCAGTTTTTTAAACCCAGTAGACACATTAAACTAAAAAAAAAAAAAACAAAACCAAAACCTGCATTTAAAAAAAAATTATTATTTATTTGACAGGCAGAGATCACAAGCAGGCAAGGAAGCAGGCAGAGAGAGAGTGGTGGAAGCAGGCTCCCTGCTGAGCAGAGAGCCTGACACAGGGCTTGATCCCAGGACCCTAGGATCATGACCTGAGCCGAAGGCAGAGGCCTTAACCCACTGAGCCACCCAGGTGCCCCAAAACCTGCATTTCTGATGTTTGTCAAATGATTCTGTTGGTTGATGCAAAGTCAAAGGGTTTGCTAATTGGCTCACCCACCTACATGGCAATATGTATAGAGCACTGATGATTAATTTGATCTGCACATGCATTAGGGAAGGAAGAGGGGTTGACTTTCGGGGCACACCTTTCCCATTCCAAGCACTGTGTCATTGATTTTTCACTGATCTTTTATTTAATCCTCACATTGTAGATAATATGTACAGTTTTTAGATGAAGAAAGTAAGGCTTGGTAGCAATCAGGATTCTAATGCAGTTTGTCTGGTCACAGAGCCAGACAGATTCAACTACACTTCATTTTTCCAAGGAGTGGGAAATGTTTAGAGGCGATTTCCCCGTGGGGATAGTGAATTGAAGACCCAGGGATACCATGAGATTCTTTCACCTGGCAACTGGTAGTTATAGTGCTCTGCTGAGGAAGTTAAAGCAATTTTCTTCTACATGATGTGTCCCTACATTTTATTATTATTTTTAAACAGCTGCTACTGAGGTCAAGTTTGACCTACTCATATGATTGCTTCTCTGCTTTGCTGTCTTTTCTGTGGCTGCCTTTATTCTTGCCTGTCCAGTCTTGTGAACCACCAATTTGTTCTTTCTAAGTACTTAAAATATAACTCTTCTTGCTCTTGCTCCCAAGTTTATTTTGCTTCAAATGCCACTTTAGATCTTTAACATTCCACACAGATACGGTTGATGAAAGGACATTCTGATTAATCATGCTAACATGATTTTATCAGTTTTTGAAATTTGCCAATATTTTGGACAAAAAATATATCATGATTTTAAATGACATTTACTCGATAGTGGGTAAAACTAAACATCTTCCTTATTTGCTGAAAATTCCTTTTTGAATTGCAACATTTTATTAATATTCCAAAATTAATTTGCCAGCTATGTATTTTAAAGATACCTGTATTTTATCTGAGGTGCATTAAAAATCTTTTCTCATAATTTTAACAGTGCTTATATATATTTTATTATTGAATAATTTAAAATTTGTATAGAGTCTAGTTTATCAATATTTTCCTTTGTGAGTTTTGATTTTCCTTATTTTGTTTAAGAATAACACAGTGTAATGCAAATATTCTTTTAAAACAATTACTTAAATAGTTAATCTTATATGATAGTAAAATAACATATTTTTCCTAATTCATAGCTAATGTAGGACATATATGTATAATTTTGATATATATCACTCTCTCTATATATTATCCTTTCCAAATAAAATCAAACTCTATTTTAAAATTCTATCCCTAATTTCCTTGTATTCATGGATGTATTTCCATATCCATCATTGCATTTCTGGCTGTTAGTCTGTTCCACTCATTTGCTTATGCTCATGCTGATAAACTATGTGCGTGTGTGTGTATGAGTGTGTGTAGTGTGGTAAAGACAGTGGCCTTAAAATAATCTTATTCCTTCTTAAAGAGGAATTTGAAGCTATAAATCCCACAAATTTTGACATTTTGTATTTTCATTGTAAATTGGTTCCAAACAGTTAAAAATTTAATTTCCAAATTCTATTTAGTCTATTTGGCCAGACTTATTTTGTGTGATTTTAATCCACTGGTTCTAAATTGTCTTGCTTGGCGTGGACAATGATCTAATCCTAGGTGAAAAGCTGTTAACGGCTTTACTTCCCCAGTGCCTTGTAATAACTTATAATAGCTGGTAAGTGTAGCATCACTCTTATGTCTGTAAAACTGGACATTTTTCCTATATTTATTATTTCATATAATATTTTAATCATTTTAATCAATTAATAATTTAATCAACTTAAACATAACATTAAATTCAGATACAAATTGTCTTACTGAATAATATTTGAAGATTGATGAGTTTGTGTTTCACATGAGAGCATGATATCTTCATTTTTTCAGCATTTAAATATTCAGTATAATTATGTTAACTTACTTTTTTTTTCTTCATATGAATCATACCTTAATTGTTAAATTTAATCTTAGATATTTTCATATTTTTGATTTCTGTTGTAAATGGGCTTTTTTTTTTTTTTTTTTTTTTTTAGGGAAAGAGAGCCCATGCAGTTGGTGGTGGGTGGGCAGCAGAGAGGGAGAGAATCTTAAGCATGTTCCACACCCAGGGCTCTATCTCAGGACTCTGAGATTATGACCTGAGTCAAAATCAAGAGTTGGGGGCTTAAATGACTGAGCCATCCAGGGGCCCCATAAATGGGTTATTTTTGCAGTATCATTTTCAACTGGCTTTTGTTAGTATAATGAAAAACAGCTTGTTTTTGCATATTCATTTTATATGCAAATACATTGCCAGTGCAGTTATTAATTCTAATTTTTTTAAAGATTTATTTATTTACTTGAGACAGAGAGAGAGACAAAATGACAGAAAGCACAAGGGAAATGAGTGAGCACAAGTAGGGTGGAGGGGGGAAGATATAGAGAAGCAGGCTTTTCCCTGAGCAGGGAGCGCGATGTGGGGCTCGATCCCTAGAACCCTAGGATCATGACCAGAGCTGAAGGCAGATGCTTAACCAACTGAGCCACTGAGGTGCCCCCATTCTACTGTTTTTAATATAATCTCATGGGGTTACTAAATATGTGAATTGATGCAATAATATCATTAAATATTAAACATAATCATTTAAAATAATTTACTGTTTTTATATATTTTTACTATTTTGTTGCCCTGTCTTATTTTAATATGTAAAATCTACATAATATGTTGAGTAATATTTGAACAATAAATAGGCATGATGTATGTTGCTGGTACAATATGCATTTTTACAAACGTTTTGAGAATATTTGACAATATTTACCATTAATTTTTAAAAACATGTTTATCCTTTGACACAGGGATTTCACCTTTGACAATCTTAGAGATGTAAGTACTCTAGCACTTAGGGACAAATGTTCAGGTGAGTTTATTGCTGCATTTTTTTTTTTTTAAGATTTTATGTATTTATTTGACAGGGAGAGAGACACAGCAAGAGAGGGAACAGAAGCAGAGGGAGTGGGAGAGGGAAAAGTAGGCTTCCTGCTGAGCAGGGAGCCTGATTCAGGGCTAGATAGCAGGACCCTGGCATCATGACCTGAATCAAAGGCATATGCTTAATGACTGAGCCACCTAGGCACATCTGCTGCATTATTTTTAATGCAAAAAGATCCACTGGAGAATAATCTGAATGTCTATAAATAGGGGAGCAATTAAAAATATCTGTGATATAGCCATAGTACAAAATATTATGCAGTCATTAAAACTATAGGTTAGATTTATACTTTTTGATTATATGGGCATATTAGATCAGATCTATATTTAGTTGGAGTGATGGGAATTTTAAGTGATAAAGCAGAAAGTGGGAGAGCTATGTGTATATTTTTATCAGCATAGGAAAATAAAAATATATGCATACAGGGCAAATGGGTAGCTCAGTTGTTTAAGCATCTGACTCTTAATCTCAACTCAGGTCTTGATCTCAAGGTCATGAGTTTGAGTCCCATGTTGGGCTCCATGCTGGGTGTGGAGCCTACTTTAAAAATAAAAACTTAATAATAAATACATACACATATTTTCAAATGTTTACATGTATAGAGAGAAATACATAGGATTTATACCAAACTGTGATGATAGTTACCTTTGATACATTGACAGGCTATGGAATTTGAAAGCAAGGATAGAAAATTTATTTTTTTCTTTTGTGCCTCTGTATTATCTGCTTTAAATCCATTATTTTGGCAGTTCAGATGTCAATAAAGCAAGTATAAACCTGTGAACCTCATTATAAACATAAAATTTCAACAAATAAAAGCAACTTTATAGTTAGATTACATCCCTTCTTTTACTTTCATAGTTCTCTTTTTCTGGCTTTTACACATATGAGTTTCTAAGTTAATCCCAGGTAAAACCCAAAATATCCACTTCATTAAAGATTTATGTGAATAATATGAATTGTTAAGAATAATAACAAATCTGCAAAAGACCATATCACATAAAAGTAGAGTGCATTGGGAAATACTGAAAATTTACATAGCCATACTTAAACAGTGTTATTTATTGATTTTTGAGCTTTTGAATGATTAGCTGCTGGTAGCTTCCCAGATATTTTAATATTTGTCCATAGTATTTGTGGAAAACATTTACAGTAGCCCTCAACTCAGTGCAAGATTGATTTTGAAACATTGCTTGCAGATGTACAAATGCTCATTGTACTTGACTGTTAATTTTGAATATTACTTAGCCAACATTGGCCTTCCCACTGCTTTTGCAATTAACCCTGAGCCTACTGACAGCAGCACTTTTAATTATTATGCACCATATTTATGAAATAGACAATGTCCTCTGAAATAATAGGCTATTGATTTGAATAGTCATTTTTAATGCAATTGAAAATCCAATCATTATTTATAAAGATACTGAATATTCATTTACTATACTTTTGCGTTTCATCCATATAGATCTTGCTTTATTGCAGAGGAGTTTAATTGTATTTTACACAGTATCCACTAGGCAACCAACACTTGAGCCTATTGTTTTATTATTTTCAGGAAGAGTTGAAGGAGACCACCTTTCAAAATATTTTATGCATAAGGCTTATGTTTCTTTTGGTATAATATATCAGATTATATTTGAAAGTGACAGTTGGTGGCAGACTATATATCTGTTTAATTACTTGGACTCTCCATACTCAGTTTAATTCAGTAGTTAGAGAACTAGACATTGGATTATTAGAATTATTTCATGTGCCGTATTAAGTATACTGTATTTGGATAATTTAGGGAGTGGCTATTTGAAGATAAGGGCTTTATTGTATATCTCCTGTAACCTTGTTATAGAACTTTTAAATCAAGACCTATGATCATATTTTACTTCAAAATAAATATGCCTAAATTCAATTAATACTTTAAGAAATTGAAATTTTTGATGTATACTTTTAGTTAATTGATACCACTCCTCTACATTTTTTGAAAGCTTACTATGTGCCTGAATTGGTGTCATTCTTATAATAGAATATTTAATTTAATCATAATTTAAATGTTAATTATAGTAATTGAATAGACATATTACATGTTTTTTCAACTAAAATAATTTAAGGAATATATGATAAAATTAGAATAAAACTCTTGTTGTTAAAGACAGGTATTATTTTACTTCAAAGAGTGGGAAGCAAAATACATTTACATTTATTTATGTCAGTGGAATTGACACAAATTCCATTTCTTCCTGCCTATATATTGACGTACAGAACAAATGACACTTCTTTTCCATTCAGTCATCCTTTTATTTATTCAATAAATATTATTTATTGTGTGCCCATTATGGCATTTGTAGGCACTGCTAAAATAAAAATGAATATCAGTCCATGATCTGAAGGAACTTTATATCTAGTAACATAAATAAAAACATCATTGCAATTCATTTTGAGAAATGGGAAATACATGTAATGGTCACAAAAGATTAATATGGAATGACCATATGTGAATATGGCCACTTGTAATGAATGCATTCCTAGCTAAAGGAAGGGACAAAAAGGAATTTAGATATATGCAACAATGTCTGCAAAGACATTGAATATGGAGAATTTCAAGCAATCCAATGTAAATGAAGTACCAAATTCAAGGATAGGAGTGTCAGGCAATGAATTAGCTAAATAAGTAAGAAAGGTGAGATCCAGAAATGCTTTGTTTGCCAAACATAGATCTTAATATCTTATAGTTGTTAAGGAAGTTGAGTGTTTTGCAGTAGTTAAATGACTAAGATTTGAGTTTGAGATTACTCCTTAATATGTATGTATTAGAGAGGACAAAGAATGGAAACAAGAGGAAAACTTAGGGCACAATTTTAGTCACCCAAGTGAGATATAATGAGGACTTCCACCAAATAAATCTTAATTCCCTGAAAAAGATGGATAAAGAGATATTGGGAAGTAGTATGAAGGGAGTTTGGTTATAAATTAGAAGAAAAAAATGGGGAACAAGATCATAAACTCCAAGATGATTCCTATATTTCCAGGCTGGGTGTAGTTATAACCAAGATTGGCAGGTATTAGTATCCCATAAGTGACATAGGAAAGCCATGAGACAGTTGGAGGTATGAAATGAGTTCAGAGGTGGACGTTTTTAATTTGAGAAGTCTATATGAGGTGGTAAAAGAGGTATGTAGAAAAACAGGAATTTAATATTGAAACTGAGAATGTATGTAAGAATGGGTATTTAGGGTGCCTGGGTGGCTCAGTGGGTTAGGCCTCTACCTTTGGCTCGGGTCATGATCTCAGGGTCTTGGGATGGAGCCCCGCATTGGGCTTTCTGCTCAGCAGGGAGCCTGCTTCCTCCCTTTCTCTCTGCCTGCCTCTCTGCCTACTTGTAATCTCTTGTCTGTCAAATAAATAAATAAAATCTTAAAAAAAATGGGTATCTAGATGTGGATGTCATTGAAATGTTGATTAAGGATGGACATATGTGTGATCAATTAGTGTATTCAGTTGAACAGAGAAGTAAACACAAAAATGTAACTATAGCTTTTAATGGACAGGATCAGAAAGTGGAATCAATGGTAGTAAGTTTGCTTCATAAAGGTATGGTGAGACTCATGAACCAGCCATTATTATGTAGGCTGCATAATATTTTGTACTATGGCTATATCACAGATATTTTTTAATTGCTCCTGTATTTATAGACATTCAGATTATTCTCCAGTGGATCTTTTTGGTATTAAAAATAATGCAACAGGAGTGCCTGGGTGGCTCAGTCATTAAGCATCTGCCTTTGATTCAGGTTATGATCCCAGGGTCCTGCTATCTAGCCCTGAAATTAAGAAATTAACTGAGAGGTAGAAATGAGAGTCAGAAGAGCAGAGTGGATAAGAACATGAACCCTAATAATAAACCACCTCGATTCAAGACTTGGCTCCAGTGCAATTTACTAACAGTGTGATCTTGGGTAAGACAACATAGCAAATTATTTTCTCTCTCTGAGTCACATTTTCCTCAGCTATAAAACTGGGATAATATTGGTTGGCACCTCTTACAATTTTTAAGAAGTAGTAAAATAAAGCACAATGCCTGATACATGGTAGGCTGCCAACAACTGTTTCTCAATATTGTTATTAGGAATAGGTGGTTATTCATTCCAGTATTTAGAGCAGGCAAGCAAGAGAAGCCTCTGATTTGACATGCAGGTGGAGAAGATGGCTATTTTATTATACTTTTTCTCAGTGACAAAACTCATAGTATAAACTAAAATTTAAAATATTTAAATCTGGGGTTTAAATTGTACAAGGCAAAAATAATAAAGTAGGCTAAGCTTGTTTGATTACTTCACTGCCTTATAAAGGTGATTGTAACAATAAGCACTGTCCAGGACTTATTTTCTTCCATCAAGGTTTAAAGGAAAACGAGAAGGAGAGGGGACAGTTGCATTGCTAGCACCATGGAGATGGAAAATAGAGAAGTGAGCTTATTATCTCTCGACAGTTAATAAGTTTGATGAAGATTGGTATATAGACTGCCCTCAAGGAATTAAAGTTTAATAAAATTCAGAAAATATAAAATTATGTGCTCTGTTAGGTAATGAATTATAACCATCTTTTACAAACCTGATAAGGCAGCATTCTAAAACTAGTAGTACTTATTTGTGTATTCTGTGTACCAGAATTTTGAAGATAAGAGTAAATTGGAGTTCTTCAGGTCCAGGTAGCTGTATGAAACCATACTATTTATTCAGGACTTTTCAAATTAACAAAAAGATTAGTGGAATGGATAAGTCAACTATAAAGAATGAGAATAGTATATAATTATGTTGCATGGTATTTTATTTGTCAAATTATAAATAGTGTACATGGAATTCTTATATTTATTTCTAAGTTTTTCTTTACATATAGGCAAAAAATATGCCATCTGTTCTCATCAGAAAATCCTAACTTCTCATTCTTGGGGTTTTGGTGATGTAAGGTTTTTTTGTTGTTGTTGTTTTCTTTTGTTTGTGTAGTCTATAGTATTTTGCAGTAAAACGGTGTTTTTGTTTTTAGTGATTTAAAAGCACTGGCTTTGGTGTTAGATGTGTTCCTAGTACTGACTCTTTACTTAATGGTTTGGAGATCTTGCACAAATTCCCATCCACTGTAAGCCTTGGTATTCGCAGGATGGGATAATAGAACAGAATTGAATGTTTGGAGACTGAATGAAATGATGTCTGCAAAATTGCCTACCACAATGTTTGGCATGTTATAAAGCCTTTATCATTAGGTACTATCATCACAATCTTGATTGTGCCAAATTACACAACATTGTTAATCTCTGCATCAGTATATGCTCAAAGTTCCGATTTTTATATAACAATGTCCTAATTTTATTAATGATACGAGTTCCTCTAATACTTTCTCAGAATTTCCAATGCCAATTACTTATTCTCTCTTAATTAATTCATCTTAAGGCTTAGCCCTGTAGCTTTTTGTCTCTTCTGATTTTTTTTCCTAAATTAAAATAAATATATATTTTTTATTAACATATAATGTAGGGGTGCCTGGGTGGCTTAGTGAGTTAAGCCGCTGCCTTTGGCTCAGGTCATGTTCTCAGGGTCAGGATACTGGGATCAAACCTTGGATCAGGCTCTTGCTTAGCAGGGAGCCTGCTTCCCCAGCCTCCCCTGCCTGCCTCTCTGCCTACTTCTGATCTCTATCAACTAAATAAGTAAAATCTTTAAAAAAAAGAAAAAAATAAGAAGAAAATATAATGTATTATTTGTTTCAGGGATACAGGTCTGTGAATCATCAGTCTTACACAATTAACAGTACTCACCATAGCACATACCCTCTTCAATGTCCATAATGCAGCCACTCTATCCTTCTATCCCCTGCCCCCCTCAGTTTTTTTCCTGAGATTAAGAGTCTCTTATGGTTTGTCTCCCTCCCAATCCCATCTTATTTCATTTTATCCCTCCCTTCCTCCCCCATGACTCTGCCCTGCCTCTCAAATTCCTCATGATAATTTTCTTTCTCTGACTGACTCATTTCACTTAGCATAATACCCTCTAGTTCCACCCATGTCCTTGCAAATGACAAGATTTCATTTTTTATGGCTGC